>ONZH01010848.1:0-14574 GCA_900303285.1 Rhinella marina | reverse complement strand
AATGTTAATTTAAAGGTCAACAACCTGATGGATAAATCTGACAGAGGTTCGAAGGGTCGGACATGAGAACCGTCAGAACCAAATTGAGGTCCCAAGGGGAAACTCTAACTTGAGAAGGAGGGCGTAGCCTATAAGTTGCCTTTAAGGAACCTGACCACCAGAGGATTTTGGGCCAGCCTGGAATCCAAAAAGGCACTTCGAGCCGACACCTGGACCTTAAGCGTGCTGGTCCTCAGCCCTTTATCAAATCCGGCCTGAAGAAATTCAAGGAGGAGACCCAGATCTAGGGGGGCTATCAGATTCCAGCGGACTCCCGCAAAGGACAGGAAGGTCTTCCAAATGCGAAACATATATTTTAGATGTGACAGCCTTTCTGCTATGTAGCAAGGTGGAAATAACCGAATCGGATAGACCCCTCTGCCTTAGGAGACCCCGCTCAACTTCCAAGCCATCAAGCGGAGGCTCTTTACTCTTGGATGGACGGCTGGCCCCTGCTGGAGGAGATCTGGACACAGAGGCAACACCCAGGTTGGGACACCGACAGAGACTGGAGCAGAGGTACCAGGATCTTTTTGGGCCAGCAAGGGCTATGAAGATAACTAGAGCTCTCTCTTCTTTTATCTTCAACAGAGCTCTCGGTATCAGGGCAAACGGGGGAAAGGCGTAAAGGAGACCTTTTGGCCAAGGTTGGGAGAAGGCGTCCATCCTTCCCGCATCGTTCTGGGGGCATATGGAGAAGAAATTTCTTACTTTGCTGTTCAGTCTCGAGGCAAATAAGTCCCATACCGGAAGGCCCCATCTTGCCGTGATCTGATGGAAAATCTCCTCCTTCAATGCCCATTCTCTTTCCACGATAGTCTTTCTGCTGAGAAAGTCGGCCAACGTGTTTAATTCTCCTTTCAGATGGATAGCTGAGATGGATTTCAAGCTCTTTTCCCCCCAACTGAAGATCCGACTGGACACTGCAGAGAGTCTTTGGCTCCTTGTGCCGCCCTGCCGGTTCAGGTAAGCCACGGTGGTGGAGTTGTCGGAGAAAATCTTCACATGGCGATTGTGAATCACTGGGTGCAACTTCTGGAGGGCCAGGAGGACTGCATATAATTCTCTTAGGTTTGAGGAGGAAGCGGCTAAATGAGGGTTCCATAACCCCTGAACCATATGACCTACGGCATGGTCCCCCCACCCCCGGCTGCTGGCATCCGTGGTGACGGAGATGACATTTTCCGGCCGCCATAGAACTCCTGCTTTCAGATTCTTCTCTATCATCCACCAGGCTAGAGAATCTTTCACGGAATGAGGGATTTTTATCTTCCTTTCTAGGGAGCTCTGCTTCTTGTCCCAAGATCACAGGAGGAACCTTTGAAGCACCCGCGTATGGGCCTGGGCCCAAGAAACTGAGGGAATGGTTGATGTTAGCAGCCCCAGGAGTTTCATGATCTCTCTCAATGTCACCACTCTTTTTACTAGAAAACAAGAAATTGCAGACTTCAGGCCATCTATTTTTTCCCCCGGAAGGAAGGAGCACAAACGGCGAGTATCTAGCAATACTCCTAGGAATACTTTCTGCTGCATCGGAACTAGGCTCGACTTCTCTAGATTGACCATCCATCCCAGATCCGCAAGAGTCTGATTCAGGATCTGGAAGTGAGATAGTAGCTTCTGCTCTGAATCTGCCGCAATCAACATGTCGTCGAGGTAGGGAATAACTAGGATGCCTTTCCGGTGAAGGATCTCCATTACTTCTGACATGACCTTGGTGAATATACGCGGGGCGCTGGAAAGGCCGAACGGAAGCGCTTGATACTGGAAGAGCTGAAGCTGACCTTCTATGTAGATTGCGAATCTGAGAAGCCTCTGGCTGTCTATATGAATTGGGACATGATAATACGCGTCGGCCAGATCGACGGTTATCATGAAGAGGTCCCAGGATAACAGGTTTACTGCAGATCTGACTGTTTCCATCTTGAACTTCTCGTAACGGATAAACCTGTTCAGGTATTTCAGATTGAAGATCATCCTGTACTTCCCGTTTGGCTTTTTTATAAGGAAGAGGGGAGAGTAAACTCCCAGGCTCTGCTGATCCTCTGGAACTTGAATGATTACTTTTTTCTTTAATAATTCTAAGACCTCTGACTCCATGGCCTTTTGTCTGACAGGATCCTTTAAGATCTTGTTTACGAAAAAACGAGAGGGGGGAAATGCGCGGAGATCTAATCTGTAGCCGAAGGCAACTAGATCCAGGACCCAGGGGGAGGAGATTACCGATTCCCAAGCTATTCTGAACTGGGTCAGCCTGCCCCCCACCGGATAAATGGCGTCATTGGGTTTTCTTGGTAGAGGTCTCGGGATTAAACAAAAATCCCTTGCCTCTACCCCTTGACGATTGCCATCTGTTAGAGGAATCCTTTTTTCTCTGTTCCTGCTGGAATCTTCTTTGGCCACGAAAAAGATTCTTCCTCTGATGGTAACCCCGGCTCTCAGAGGGGAACCCCTTCTTTTTATCTGATGCCTTGTCCAATATGTCGTCCAAGGCTGATCCAAAAAGCCTATCTCCTTCGCAGGGGATAGAACAGAGACGGCTTTTTGAACCCGCATCGCCCGACCAAGAACGAAGCCAGATGGCCCTACGGGCTGCATTAGATAGAGCAGTAGTGCGAGCAGAAAGTCTAACTATGTCTGCTGAGGAATCCGCAAGGAAACTGGAGGCCTGCTTCAGCATAGGCAAGGAGGATATTATCTCTTCCCTAGGGGTACCTGCTGTCAAGTGATTTTCAAGTTGATCCATCCAGAGGGAAAGAGCTCTTGCAGTACAGGTGGCGGCAATAGCAGGTCTGAACATGGCCGCCCCTGACTCCCAGGTCTTTTTAAGCAGACCCTCGCACTTTTTATCAATAGGGTCTTTTAAAAGACCCATGTCCTCAAAGGGCAGGGCAGTTTTTTTTAGATATACGGGCCACCGGCGCATCAATTTTTGGGGCCTTGTCCCAATTCTCGGTGTCAGATTCCGCAAAAGGATATTTTCTTTTAAACGCTCTGGAAACTGAGGGTTTTTTATCTGAATCTTTCCATTCTCTGATTATGACTTTTTTAATGTTGTCATGTACTGGGAAAACTCACTTTTTCTTCTCCCCCAGACCCTGAAACATCTGGTCTTCGATGGATAAGGGTTCCCTAACGTCTTCCAGCCTCATAGTCGCCCGGACCGTTTTTAAAAGGGCTTCTGTATCCTCTGGGGCACAAAGCGGACGGCCAGAGCCATCGTCCGAGGAGACAGAGTCTGCCGCAGAGCATTCTCCTTCATCAAAATCCAGCAAATTAGTAGAGGGCTCCACAGATTTTGAGGAAGATGGCCGGGGAGATGTAGGGGCCATACGTAAATCTATGGCTGAGTTTACTTCATCTCTAATTAACAATCTGAGGTTATCCAAGAAGGACGGGGATTCCTCAGTAACCACTTTTTCCGTGCAGCGAGCACATAGTGGTTTCCTAGTGGAGGAGGGGAGCGTCTTTCTGCACACACCACATTTCTTTTTTGAAGACTCTCCACCCGAGGCTTTAACAGGTGCTTCCCTCACCTAAACAATAGAAAGGGGGGGGGTAAATAAGGTACCCATAGCCTATGGAACCTGCACCAACACCCTGGTGGAGCAAATTAACATTCACGGAGGAGGTCACTTACCGGGCTGAGGGCCTTAGCTGGATCCGCGGTCTTGCGTGCTTCCTCTGTGGAGGACATCCTGGACGCAAGGTGAGTAACCCCACCAGCAGAGCCCAAGGAGGGTTTTTAAATCTCCCGGGCTCCAGCGTCAACAGGCTCCGCCCCTCCCCACAGCTTCCGGGTCTGCAGCCACTTGCATTCCCCATGGCCGCCCCCGCCATTTCTTCTCCTGGACACCGGAAGTCGCGCGCCGCAGCCCGGAAGAGGGGCACGCAGCATACAGGAGCCTCCGGCCCAAGGAGGCTCCTCTCGCCAAGGCCGCAGCCTGGATCCACCGCTGAAGCGGACAGCCCGGGGATGCCCAGCGCGGGACTTACTCCGGAGGGGTGAGAAGGGGAGCCCGCGATCCACCCGGCACCTACACCCCCTACCCAGCCCTCTCCAGATGGAGGAAGAACGGTAAGGCTGGGCGAACAATTACCAGTATCGGCACTGGCAAGGCTTCCACCTGTCCCAGGGGACAGGAAACAACAACTGGATACTGCCGGAGGAGGAGTCCTTTTATTTTGGCTTCCGCCGTTGTTTCCTGTCCCCTGGAGGCTGGAGCATCATCCTGTCAGTGCCGTTGTGGAGGAGATAGGGAAAGAGGGGTTTTCAGTCAGCACATCCCAATGCGCAGGTGCACGTTGCTATGGCTGATTGCAATGAAAAGGAAAATACATACAATGGAACAGCACACTGCTAACCAGATAAAGCACAAAATGCCATAGAGATATGAAATATTGGACTTGGCATGCATGCTTGGTACCTGCATCCCTGTATTAGTGGAGGCCTTTGAAGCACTACAAATGGCAAAAGGCAGAAGGGACCCAGCATGCATGTGGAACCAAACACCCCCTGATTATACGGAAGCCAAGGTTGGCACATAACAGGTAGGAAATAGTGTTAGGTTCCCGTTCTACAGAGATCACCTGGACGATTTGGTGAACGGGCCCAGATAATTTTGTACAAAATATATTTGCCAAGAATCTCTAATTTACCAAACAAGCAGAGCATTAGCTCCAGAATACTTCATATCTCTATGGCATTTTGTGCTTTATCTGGTTAGCAGTGTGCTGTTGCATTGTATGTATTTTCCATAAATATTCTATTACAAACTGTGTAACATGAAACAAGCAGAACAAAGAGCCTTTGTTCTGCTGGTTTTGGGTTACACAGTGCTGCTACACCCTAGCTACAGTAAACAAAGCGTTCATTAGTCCCTTTGTAAAAGAACAATAGATGGAGCATGTGGGGGGTTGGGGCATTACTGCAGCCTCTATACATACTGTATTCAATACATTTACACAACGAGACATTATACTGTATGGGGCCAGTCACAAGGAGACGTTAGACTGTATGGGGGCAGCCACAAGAAGACGTTATACTGTATGGGGGCAGCCACAAGAAGACGTTATACTGTATGGGGCCAGCCACAAGGAGACGTGATACTGTATGGGGGCAGCCACAAGGAGACGTGATACTGTATGGGGGCAGCCACAAGGAGACGTGATACTGTATGGGGGCAGCCACAAGGAGACGTGATACTGTATGGGGGCAGCCACAAGGAGACGTTATACTGTATGGGGGCAGCCACAAGGAGACATTATACTGTATGGGGGCAGCCACAGGCCACGCTAGTGTGACAGTGGCCTAAAGAGGTTTCTGTACAGTGCTGTACGCTGTGTAAATATTCTTTTACAAACTGTGTAACATGAAACGAGCAGAACAAAGAGCCTTTGTTCTGCTGGTTTCAGGTTACACAGTGCTGCTACACCCCAGCTACAGTGAACAAAGTGTTTTTTAGTCCCTTTGTAAAAGAACAATAGATGGAGCATGTGGGAGGTTACTGCAGCCTCTATACATACTGTATTCAGTACTTGCTGCTCACCTTTACAGAATAATATCCTGTTTGAAACAAAAAAAATGATTTTTTAGTGTCTCCATAGACTGAGAGCTGTGTTTTTTTTTTTTGTTTTTTTTTGGGCTATTGTCTCAGGTAGGGGCTACTTTTTTGCAGGATGAGGTAACGGTTAGATTGGTACTATTTTGGGGTGGCATACCCCTTTTTGATTGCTTTGTATTACACTTTTTGTGATGTAAGGTGACAAAAAATGGCTTTTTTGACACCGTTTTTATTTTTACTGCTTTCAGCGGAGGGGTCAGGTCATATGAGATTTTTGTAGAGCAGGTTGATACGGACATGGCGATACCCAACATGTGTCCTTTTTTTATTTATTTGCGTTTTACACAATAATATCCTGTTTGAAACAAAAAAAAAATGATTTTTTTAGTGTCTCCATAGACTGAGAGCTGTAGTTTTTTTTATTTTTTTAGGCGATAGTCAAAGGTAGGGGTTCAGCTGAGGGGTCAGGTCTTGTGAGATTTTTGTAGAGCAGGTTGATACGGACGTGGCGATACTCAACATGTGTACCTTTTATTTATTTTTTTGCGTCTTTTTGCGGCCCCTGTCCAGCCCCAGAAGGTAGAGGAGCAGCATCACAAGCCTGAGGAGAGGCTGAAGAAGGAAGAGTCTCCGCTGCTGCTGATGAGAAGAAGTCGGAGGAGGAGGTAAGTGGTCTGTGTTTGTTTGTTTTCTATTTTTCAGGATCGTGAATGCAGAGGACTATGTCGGATTTGATGGATTACGTCGGACCAGCTTTTTTTATTTTTTAAATAAAATGGTCAAACAGGGGTCTGGGGGAGTGTTTATTTCATTAAAATATTTTATAAGTGTGTGTGTGTTTTTTTACAACATTGCAGTTTTAGTAATCATGGCTATCTACAAACGGCCCTGATTACTAATACTGGGCTTAGTGCTTGCCGGTATGGCCAGCACTAACCCCAACATCTATTACCCCGGCACCCACCGCCACCAGGGGTGTCGGGAAGAGCCGGGTACCTGCAGGACCAGACCTTCTAAATTGAGGGTCCAGTTCTAGGGCGCCTGCAGGCTGGTACCATTAGGCTGGGAAGGGCCAATAACCGTGTCCCTTCCCACCCTGGTAGTGCCAGGCTGCCACTGCTGGTTGTATCTGGCTGGAGAATGAAAAAAAAAAAGGGGGGGGCCCCCCGCCGTTTTTTTAAATTATTTATTTATGGGGGAAAAAAACGTCCTGGTTGCCATGATAACTGATCGGAGCCCAGCGCTTACACTGCTGGGCTCCGGTCAGGTCTCCACTGCACCACCAATGAAAAGGGGGGCGCCTGTGGCCACTGCCACCAATGTTTATTATACTGGGGGGGTTGGGTTAAGAGCGCACTGCGCCATCAATATTTTAATATAAAGTGATGACTTGTTATGTACCGGATAGGTGAACCGGAGTAGGGTTCCCACCCCACTGTATAGATTATTGAATAAAACTCCGGTAGATTGAATCAGCTTGGTGAAGTTTATTTGATAGTGCGGCACTTAATAATATATGTGTGACGTTTCGGCTTAACCAGCCTTCTTCAGACACTAGTGCATAGAAAATATACAGATCATAAGTATTTTACAGAAAAGGACATTGTAGTTCATATTACAAAATATACATATATCCATAAATTTGATTGTGATACATCATTAGTCAAAAGTGTGCCCACGGCATGATAGTGAATGCAGTTTATATACAAGTAACGTTACAGATCGTCAGTCAGACGTGGTGAATACTATTCAATTCCAGATTTGAGTAGTACCATGGGATGGGCTGAATTGTCCATATAGATCATTGATGGTAATGGTGGTAACGATCCCCATATGTAGTATGTTAAGGATATACTGTTACTAAGAGGTCCCCCTATGTATAAGAGCCAGTCACCTGAAGGACTTACTTACCAATTGCCGCCAAAGAGAAGGGCATCAAGAGAAATTTGCGCTGAGGAGAAGTTGCAGCAAACGCTGCTATGAATAGGAGATGCGCTGGAAGCATGTGGGGGAGAGCGCCTATTATACACGGCGTCTCCCTTCACTTCCGGTCCGGATGGTGGAACGCATCACGTGACCGTGCGTTCCACGCGGCGGAAATGATGTCAGTGGAGCGCATATGCGTTCCACACATCAGGAAGTGAGTGAATAAGATGGAAACAAGGATAGATATAGGGGAAAGCAAGTAGTAAAGGGAAAAAGAAAAGTAAAGGACCGTTGGCCCGAATCCAACAATCAACAAACCTACAGAGCAAGATCGTCCTCATCGGATTCTTCACGCTCCGGTTCCAACGTAGACTTTCAACGCCCACAACGCCATATGAACTTTCGCAACAATCGAAATTCGAGAAGGGGCAACAGAGGGGGAGTCGTAACTGGCCCTAATCCTTCTATGTCAACTAATCCACCTATGACAACGAGATCACAGGTAATGGAACAATCCCTTGTAATTAACATTTCTTCTGTGTCACTAGATTTTTCTCAGATCCAGCTCCTTGAGAAAGGTTTATCCTTTTGCCCCACCAATTGCCTGGATACTTTTCAACTAGAGATGGACCTAATGAGGTTCTTTCGGTTGATAAGACTCAAGGTACATTTTGCACAACAGAACAGGCCACAACAAAGACCTGCTTCTAAATCCTTATTATCTCTCACTGATCTAGGGCTTCGAAACAAAAGTACTTATACACCACCAGGTACTTACCCAGCGGTAGAAACTTTTATTGATTTAGTACGAAGGGATTTCGTAAAATTCAGAACAACAATAGAACGGGGTGGGTTGAAATTCCGTAATAACATTAACCAAGCAGATAGGAATGCCCTTAAAGATCTAATCAAACGAAAGGAACTAATCATAAAACCGGCGGACAAAGGGGGTGCATTAGTAATAATGGACAGAAGCAAATATGTTGCGGAAATAGAGAAGCAACTGAGTGATAAAGAGGTTTATGCACCATTAACCCAAAATCCCACTCGGACAATAGCAGAAAAAATCAGAAATACACTAACATCTCATTTATCAAAAGGTACTATTGACGAAGCAACAGTAACATTCCTATCCAAAACAGACCCAATAATCCCGGTCATATACACACTACCAAAAATCCACAAGGATTTACAGAATCCTCCTGGCAGGCCCATTGTGGCATCCACAAACTCAATATTGTCACCATTAGCAGTCTTCTTGGAGAAAATTTTAACCCCATTAATAAAAGACAGCCGGTCATTCCTTTTAGACACCACCTCCCTTTTGACAATAATCAGGAAAATACCACCCCTAGAAGCAGACACCCTTCTAGTGACCTGGGATGTGACCAGCTTATATACTTGTATCCACCATGACAAGGGCCTTAAAGCGGTAACCAAACTACTAACAACAGCTCATAAAAGTCCAGAAACTATTAACCTCTGCATCGACCTACTCCGGTTGGTACTAGAAAATAACTTTTTTCTTTTCAAGGATACCTTCTTCCTACAAAAGCAGGGTACCGCAATGGGGTCCAATGTGGCCCCTCCATATGCAAATAGTTACATGATTGACTTCGAGGAGACATACCTATATAATTGTACACAGTTTAATATGCATGTGATTATCTGGAAACGCTTTATTGATGACATTTTTTGCATATGGAGGGGCCCATTGGACTCCTTACTTAGCTTTCATGAATACATAAATTCAATTTACCCTGAATTGAAATTTACACTGACCTATGACGTAACTACAATTCATTTCCTGGACACTTCTGTCTCCAAAGACCCACAGGGCCGACTCAAAACTGACCTATTCCGTAAACCAACAGATCGTAACAATTTGCTTCATTATACCAGTTGTCATCCCCCGAACACACTTAAATCAATACCCAACTCTCAATTTCACCGTATACGAAGGATAGTCCAGGATCCAGATACCTTTGAACAAAGACTAAAAGAAATGCAGGATAGATTCAGTAATAGGGGATATTCCACGAAACTATTGGAACCAAAACCCATTTCAACCACAATACGTTCAAAAACCCTAGAACGTTTACCATTTGTTCATACTTACCACCCGAATATGCATAAATTTGAGAATACACTGAGGAACCATTGGCAGTTACTAAAAAGGGCATACCCGGACATTCCCGAATTTAATAACCAAATCTTGATGTGTAACCGGCGTCCAAGAAACTTAAGAGACCTATTGGTAAAGGCAGATATAGGCTCAGACATCAAAGTATCCCGACAAACCTTCCTAAAAACCCCGAAAAGGGGTACCTTTCCATGTTCACACTGTGCGCAATGCACTAATGTCCAAAAGGGTCCCCAATTCTTCCATCCACGGACGGGTAAAGCTTTTCCCATTGACGAATTTTTTAATTGCGACTCTACCTTTGTGGTATATTTACTAAAATGTCCGTGCGGATTGGCATATGTAGGGGAAACGACACAATCTATCAGAAATAGAGTGTGTCAACACAAATCATCCATCAGGAAAGAAAACCTGCTATTACCCATACCGTCACATTTTCATGCTGCAAAACATAACCTCTCACAATTAAAATTCCAAGTAATTGAGCATGTCACACAGCTAAGGAGAGGAGGCAATAGGATTAAACAACTTAAAAAGAGGGAGGCTTTCTGGATACATAAACTTGACACCTTGGAACCTAGGGGCTTAAATCGGGAATATGAGATCCAACATCTAATATGAACTTATCTCTCAATTTTTCTGTTTGTAATATCATGAGATGTGTGGGCACAAATTATGAACAATAACCATTCATTTGATCTACTTATAGTACTATAAATGCACACATATTGTAGTCTGTTATTAACCCTTTATGCCATTTATTTCTTCACAGACTAATTAGAATGCCTGGGGACCGAAAAACTTTTGCCAGCCATAATATCTATATCCTTTATCAGTGAGATATCCTTTACCTATAAGCACCTGGTCCTTTACTTTTCTTTTTCCCTTTACTACTTGCTTTCCCCTATATCTATCCTTGTTTCCATCTTATTCACTCACTTCCTGATGTGTGGAACGCATATGCGCTCCACTGACATCATTTCCGCCACGTGGAACGCACGGTCACGTGATGCGTTCCACCGTCCGGACCGGAAGTGAAGGGAGACGCCGTGTATAATAGGCGCTCTCCCCCACATGCTTCCAGCGCATCTCCTATTCATAGCAGCGTTTGCTGCAACTTCTCCTCAGCGCAAATTTCTCTTGATGCCCTTCTCTTTGGCGGCAATTGGTAAGTAAGTCCTTCAGGTGACTGGCTTTTATACATAGGGGGACCTCTTAGTAACAGTATATCCTTAACATACTACATATGGGGATCGTTACCACCATTACCATCAATGATCTATATGGACAATTCAGCCCATCCCATGGTACTACTCAAATCTGGAATTGAATAGTATTCACCACGTCTGACTGACGATCTGTAACGTTACTTGTATATAAACTGCATTCACTATCATGCCGTGGGCACACTTTTGACTAATGATGCATCACAATCAAATTTATGGATATATGTATATTTTGTAATATGAACTACAATGTCCTTTTCTGTAAAATACTTATGATCTGTATATTTTCTATGCACTAGTGTCTGAAGAAGGCTGGTTAAGCCGAAACGTCACACATATATTATTAAGTGCCGCACTATCAAATAAACTTCACCAAGCTGATTCAATCTACCGGAGTTTTATTCAATAATCAATATTTTAATAGTGAGGGGGGCTGGGGGGTCAAGGCGCACTGTAAAGATTACCATTGCAAGGCAGAGGCGTCCAGTTGCCATGGTAACTGATCGGAGCCCAGCGATTACACTGCTGGGCTCCGATCCCCACTGCCACCAATGTTTCTTGTCCTGGGGGGGGGGTTGGGGGTGAGGGCGCACTGCACCACCAATGTTTTAATACTGGGGGAGGGCGTACTGTGCCACCAATGTTTTAATACTGAGGGGGAGGGGAGGGCACACTGCACCACCAATGTTTTAATATTGAGGAGGGGGGGTATTAAAACACCAGCGCAGCCCCGATTTCCTCAAGGAGATCGGAGCTACGCTGAACTCTGCCATTGAAACTGTAGTTCCATGCGTCATCTGGTGGTGGTTACATGTAACTACACTTTTATTTCTTGTATTGCGCTTCTGGACCCAGTGAGCGCATTCTCTACTACATCTGTACAAACAACAAAGTGACGGTAATTGGCGGTTTATAATGTCACGCGCAGGTGGGGGGGGGAACCAAACCAACCGTAGGAGGGAAAGGAGATTAGGCCTAGAAACTAAGGAAGAAATATGGACACCTACAGGAAGCCCTGGCTCAAATCCTGTCTATCTACCAGTATGAACAGGCCTCAAATGTAGGCAAGTTCATACACAGGAACCTAAACACCGAACTGACCCTATAGGACCCTGGAAACTAATGACAGGAATGAGTCTACCTGTTCCTCCAAACGGAAGGACAAACAGGAGTTTCCCTAAGGCCAAATAACAAAACAACAGGAGGGAAAAGGAAACTTATCTTTCAATGAAGAAATGGAAGCTCCAGGAACTCAGCTGAAATCAAACTGCTGCTCACCGCCACAACACTGAAGCTATAAACTGCAAGAAATAGTGGGAGAAGAAGCAATAAATAGGGGAGGGACAATTATCACACCAGGAACACCTGAGGGAAAAGGGTGTGGTAAAAACCAACAACAAAAAGGGAAAACATCTCAGATTACACCACGTGTTACCAATCTGACAGACCTCCTGTTATCTGTCATAGGAATGTCCATGACAGTCGTATATCTGGACTTCTCCAAAGCATTTGACACGGTACCACATAAAAGGTTAGTATATAAAATGAGAATGCTTGGACTGGGAGAAAATGCCTGTATGTGTGTAAGTAACTGGCTCAGTGATAGAAAACAGAGGGTGGTTATTAATGGTACATACTCAGATTGGGTCACTGTCACTAAGGGGGTACCACAGGGGTCAGTATTGGGCCCTATTCTCTTTGATCTTGTAGAAGGCTTGCACAGTAAAATATCAATTTTTGCAGATGACACTAACTGGATAGATTGGAGGCTTGGGCAGAGAAGTGGCAGATGAGGTTTAACACTGACAAATGTAAGATTATGCACATAGGAAGGAATAATGCAAGTCACCAGTACATACTGAATGGTAAAACATTGGGTAACTCTGACATGAAAAAGGACCTAGGAATTTTAGTGAACAGCAAACTAAGCTGTAGAAACCAGTGTCAGACAGCTGCTGCCAAGGCCAATAAGATAATGGGTTGCATCAAAAGGGGCATAGATGCCCGTGATGAGAACATAGTCCTGCCACTTTACAAACCACTAGTCAGACCACACATTGAGTACTGTATACAGTTCTGGGCTCCTGTGAACAAGGCAGACATAGCAGAGCTGGAGAGGGTTCAGAGGAGGGCAACTAAAGTAATAACTGGAATGGGTGGACTACAGTACCCAGAAAGATTATCAAAATTAGGGTTATTCACTTTAGAAAAAAGATGACTGAGGGGAGATCTCATATGTATAAATATATCAGGGGTCAGTACAGAGATCTCTCCCATCATCTATTTATCCCCAGGACTGTGACTGTGATGAGGGGACATCCTCTGCTCCTGGAGGAAAGAAGGTTTGTACACAAACATAGAAGAGGATTCTTTACGGTAAGAGCAGTGAGACTATGGAACTCTCTGCCTGAGGAGGTGGAGATGGTAAGTTCACTAAAAGATTTCAAAAGGGGCCTGGATGTATTTCTGGACAGTAATAATATTACAGGTTATAGTTACTAGAGATGGGTCGTTGATCCAAGGAGTTATTCTGATTTTAAAACAATAATTTTTTTTTGTTTCATCACTGTATTCTGACCCCCATAACTGTTTTGAGTATGACTTTTTGATCACTTTTTATTAAATTTTTGGTGAGGTAAAGTGATGAAAAAACGGTGAACGGTCATTTTCATTCATTTATTTATTTATTTTTCTTACGCCATTCACCAAATGGGATACTTTGTTTTTATATTTTAATAGTATGGGCGTTTTTTGCACACAGTGATGACCATGATGTTGATTTTTTTGTTCAGTATTTTTATTTAAATTTTGGGCAAAGGGAGGTAATTTAATTTCTTATATGTTTTTATATATATATATACATATATATATATATATATATATATATATATCAGGGGTGCACAGCCCGCGGCCCTCAGGGCCACTGGTTGCGGCCCCCGCACCCACTGGTGACCGCCCCTTTAAGCTGTGCCACTGCGCGGCAGCACAGCTTGGCAGTCCCACGCTTCTCATCCCGCACACTGACCGGCGCTGTGATGAGAAGCGGCGCCCCCCCAGTCAACACAGGGGAGAGAATCTCTTCCCTGCGTTTACTGCACAGAGTTCTGCTGTGTCCCATCGTCAGCTTCGGGACACAGCAGAGCTTCCCCTCACCTCTACAGTATGTCCCGCCGACTGCAGACAACAGGCATCGGCGGGACATAGATAATAGATCTTAAAAAGCACCACTCTGTCTGAGTGACTTGGAAAGCAGTGCTGGAGGTTTTCAAGTCTTCTGCGGAGGTGGGGTAGCTGTGGCTATCACTAAATGGTAGTTCTGGATGTCACTTGGGAGGGGGGCTCTGATGATGTCACTTGGGGGAGCTGTGGGTGTCACTTGGGGGATTGCTGTCCATGTCACTAAGGGGGGCTATTGATGTCACTGAGAAAAGGATCTGGTGGGGGAAGCTCTGATGATGTCACTTGGTCGGGTTGCTGTGACACTAAGGGGGAGCTGTTGATGTCACTTGGGGGGGCTCTGGATGTCAATTGGGGGGGTGCTGTCGATGTCACTTTTGGGGGAACGATGGTTGTCAATAAGGGGGGAGCTCTGGATCTCACTTGGGTGGGTGCTGTTGATGGTTTTTTTGGATGTCACAGGTGGGGTAGCTGTGGATATCACTGAAGGGAGCAGCTC
>ONZH01010847.1:0-48974 GCA_900303285.1 Rhinella marina | reverse complement strand
ACATCTCTTTGACGGCACACTGGGTGAATGTTGTGGAAGCGGGGACGGGATCGCAAAGAGAGACGGCCTACCTACCACCCCCGCCCAAGATTGCCAGCAGGGGTTCTGATAAACCCTCCTCCTCTTCCTCCTCCTCCTCCTCCTCTGCCTTAACATCACCCTCAGCCGCTAGCTGGAAGCGTTGCAGCACTGGCGCGGGGAGACGTCAGCAGGCGGTGCTTAAGCTCATCAGCTTGGGCAACAGGAAGCACAGCGCCCCAGAGGTGAGGGGCGCCATATTGCAGCAGACGGAGATGTGGCTGTCGCCACTGCAGCTAGGACCAGGCATGGTCGTGTGCGATAACGGCCGTAACCTGGTGGCGGCTCTGGAGCTTGCCGAACTCAATCACGTACCATGCCTGGCCCACGTTTTTAATCTGGTAGTCCAAAAAATTTCTAAAGACTTACCCCAACCTGGCAGAGCTACTGGTGAAAGTGCGGCGCTTGTGCGCTCACTTTCGGAAGTCAACTGTAGCTGCTGCTAGCTTAAAAAAACTCCAGCAACGCCTCCATTTGCCTGAACATCGGCTGTTGTGCGACCTGCCGACTCGCTGGAATTCCACCTATTCCATGTTGGCCAGGGTGTGTGAGCAGCAGAGAGCATTGATGGAGTACCAGATTATGAATCCACGCGTGCCTCCAACTCAGCTCCCTCAGTTTGCCAACCACGAGTGGCCATGGATGGCAGACATATGCTATGTACTGCGTATCTTTGAGGAGTCCACCAAGAAGGTCAGCAGCGAGGACGCTATAGTGAGCGTAACCATCCCGCTCCTATGCGTCCTTAAAGAATCGCTCATCGCAATAAGGGAGAACGCATTGCACGCAGAGGAGACGGGGGTAGGAGGAGACGCAACGGAGCTACACAGTCAGACCACACTTTTGTCTGCTTCTCGGTGGCAGTTGCAGGAGGAGGAGGAGGATGAGGAGGAGGAGGACGACGTGGAGGTGGCTGTGGAAGAGGAGGAGGATGCTGGCGGCGAGGGTAGCAGTCAGGCTGTGTGCGTCCCATTGGTTCAGCGCGGATGGGGCGGAGAGGAGGCGGAAGAGGAGGAGAAATGGCAAGTGATCCTTCTGGTGGGGGCAGTGACGTCATGCCTATTCAGAGTCTGGCACACATGGCTGACTTCATGCTGGGCTGCTTTTCCCGGGACACACGTGTTGTCCGGATAGTGGAGAACAAACTGTACTGGGTCTTCGCACTCCTGGACCCCCGGTATAAAGATAACGTCTCCTCTTTAATTCCGGTAGAGGAGAGGACGAATCGATTGCTGGAATACCAGAGGGAACTCGTGCAGAACATGATGGAGATTTTCCCACCCACCATCGCTGGCGGCAGAGAGGAGAGGGTCTCCCAGAGTCCCACAACATCGATCAGGCCCACAGCCACCAGGGGAACACTCTCCAAGGTGTGGGACACGTTCATGGCACCCCCTCGTGCAACTTCCATCACTGCGGGGCCCGCTATCAGCAGGAGGGACAAGTATCGGCGGATGTTGCGGGAGTACCTGGCAGACCGTAACCCTGTCCTCCCCGATCCCTCGGCGTCCTACACTTACTGGGTCTCCAAGTTGGACACGTGGCTGGAACTGTCCCTGTACGCCTTGGAGGTGCTTGCTTGCCTGCCCTGCCGCCAGCGTGCTATCAGAAAGGGTGTTCAGCGCAGCCGGGGGCATTATAACCGATAAGCGCAGCCGCCTGTCAACCGACAGTGCCGACAGGCTGACGCTAATCAAAATGAACAGCAAGTGGATTGACCCGGACTTTGCTTCTCCAACAGTGGAAAGCAGCCAAAAGTGAAGTGCCATCTGTATGAAGTGCCATTTCCTCCTCCACCTCCTCCTCCTCCTCCTTAACCGCCGTAGAATTGCTCCGTAAAAAAAAAAAAAAAAATATTTATGGCTCACCTCTTGGGCCTACAAGCAATTTTTATCATGGCTCACCTCTTGGGCCTACAAGCAATTTCTATCATGGCTCACCTCTTGGGCCTACAAGCAATTTTATCATGGCTCACCTCTTGGGCCTACAAGCAATTTTTATCATGGCTCACCTCTTGGGCCTACAAGCAATTTTTATCATGGCTCACCTCTTGGGCCTACAAGCAATTTTTATCATGGCTCACCTCTTGGGCCTACAAGCAATTTTTATCATGGCTCACCTCTTGGGCCTACAAGCAATTTTTATCATGGCTCACCTCTTGGGCCTACAAACAATTTTAAGAGGTCTCACCTCTTGGGCCTACAAACAATTTTTATTATGGCTTACCTCTTGGGCCTACAAAAATTTTTTATTATGGCTCACCTCTTGGGCCTTCAAACAATTTTTAAGAGGTCTCACCTCTTGGGCCTACAAACAATTTTTATTATGGCTCACCTCTTGGGCCTTAATACAATTTTTAAGAGGTCTCACCTCTTTGGCCTCCACTTAATTTTTTCGAGGGCTCACCTCTTGGGCCTCCATATAATTTTTTCGAGGGCTCACCTCAAGCTAACTTTGCGCACTCATTAAAATATTTTCACAACAAGGACCTAAGAGCCCTCGATGGGAGAGCTTTGTGTGGGGGCCTGTTATAGGGAAGAGATGCGGCCCTGCGGGCTCTAGCCTGCCTTCTCCATGAGCCTCTGGCCAGCCCACGGCCTCTTCTTGCCTTTTGCGGTCCTACGCATCCCTCAACATCCCCACTGCTTTACCTGCTAGACATGACACTGGGCCAGGTCGGGTCACTGACTTCGTCATACTCAACCACCTCCTCTTACACTGCCTCACTTTGCTCCAACAGCCTCCCTTGCTGGCAACTGTGTCTCATCATCGTCCCTAATCATTTTACACTTTAGTGCCCGTTCCACACCACCATCAGCTAGAGATGGAGCTTGCTCCAGTGTTTGGGCATCAGAACAAACAAAATCCTCAGATAGCTCCTGCGATTCTTGCATGGGTGGGAACACTGGGTTGATAACATTGGGCAGGGTGGGAGGAAGGAGGGTCAGAGTGAGGTCCCTGCAGTTTCTGCAGGCTATCAACGAGACTGGACTTTGTGGACTTGACTGGGTGGTGGACAGATTTAACAAATCTAGAAGGAGAAGGAGGGGTTTGCCGAGCTGTCTGTAAGGGTTGCGGAAATCCAGACAGAACCAAGGCCCAAAACTTGGGTGGGGGTAGCAAGGTTTGCCCGTCCCCGCCTCCACAACATTCACCCAGTGTGCTGTCAGGGAGATGTAGCATCCCCGGCCTCAAACCAAAGTGTTGGTGGTCAAATGGCCTTTTGCAGTAACCGTGTTACTCGGGCGTGGATGATGTTTTGGGACATGTGCCTGGGCAAGGCAGGGATGGCACAGAGGAAAAAATAGTGATGGCTTGGATTGCTTTCCCCCTTGCCTATGCCATCTGTGGTTGTCATAGGCAACGTGATTTTAAGGGGTGCAGAATTTTATCTTCTTTTTTGTCTAGTTTGGCTTGGGGTCCATGGCAATGTAGAGGAAAGAAGGTTTCCTTGTATGGTCTCACTTTACAGAGAGGTTATATTGTCTTTGGAGTGTATTGTTGAGAGGCTGTGATAGTGGCGTAATAGTGCGACTTGGGCGTGTTATATGCACCCAGACATGCTTCCCCTGCTGTCCCAGTTGCATTCCAGCAGTGTTGGCATCCTTTTCTGAGGTTTCAGGGTGGACCTGGTGACCTCCAAGTGGTCGAATTGAGATTTCCAAGTGGCGAGCATTTTTTTCCCATAGACTTTAATGGGATTCGATATTCGGTCGAATAGTCGAATATCGCGGTCTATTCGAATCGAATTTCGAACTTTCGAATATTTCACTACTCGCTCATCTCTAATTGTTATACGTAGTAACATATAATATATTAGGATACTGACATAGTCATGAACATACAATACTATGCATCATGTACTCATATATGTATACACCAACAATATGCGTCATATATTTATATATACGGTTTATATTGTTCAATATACATATTGTACATTAATATACATATGCTTATATATACAGTATATATTAATATACGTAAATATAAATGCTCATACACATAAGTTACATTTATACATAAACATATATACATACCATATTCTTTTACATGGTTGGACCATTGTATAAAACAAGCACTTTTTACCTTTTGTGTCTCTCCTATCTCCTCATTGAGTGTAAGCTTTTACGAGCAAGACCCTCACTCCTCTTGTTTTAATTGTTGACTTGTTTGTTGCTTTTTAAATCATAATTTTGTTCATAGTCCAAAGGTAAGTATTGCAGCAACACATCCTTAAAACTTTGAGTCATCATTAAAATCAACATACAAAAGGAAGGCTCAATCCATATATTCATGTACGGCGCTGCGGGAAGTAAGTTACCGACCAGCGCCGTAGTACTACGGCGCGCTGATCGGGCGGGCGCAGCTCAGCTGCGGGGGGCCGGCTGTTCCCAGTAGCCGGACCCCTGCTGTGTACACCTGCATCGGTGAAAACACCGATGCGGGCGTATTAACCCTTCATGTGCCGCGGTCAGCGCTGACCGCGGCACATGCGATGTGGGTGGTCGGAGCGGGTGTCCATCGGGTCCACGCGCTGCTGTGACGGGGACCCGATGGCTTAGATAGCAGCCGGATGCCTTCCTTAGGCATCCGGCTGCTATCTACGGTAGCCTGTGAGATCCAGCCCCCTGGATCTCACAGGCAGTAAGGCTGGAAGTTTATTACTGTGTGTAATACACTTCCAGCCAATGCATTACAATACAGAAGTAAATGCATTGTAAAGGGGATCAGACCCCAAAAGTTAAAAAAGTGTAAAAAAAAGAAAGTGAAAAAAAAGTGAAAAAATAAAGTTTTACAAAAAAAAGTTTCAAGTTCCAAAAAAAAGCGTCCTTTTCACAAAATAATATAAAAAAAATTTGTAAAAAATAGTGAAAAAAATAAAAATAGACATATTAGGTATTGCCGCGTCCGTATCGACCAGCTCTATAAAAATATCACATGATCCACCCTGCCAGGTGAACGCAGTAAAAAAAAAAAAACTGCCAAAACAGCTTTTTTTTGGTCACCTTCCCTTACAAAAAGTGTAATAGCAGGCGATCAAAAAGGCGTATTTACCCCAAAATGGTACCAATCAAACCATCATCTTGTCCTGCAGAAATGTAGACCCTACCTGAGACAATCGCCCAAAAAATTAAAAAAATATGGCTCTCAGAAAATAGCAACACAAAAAAAAAGATTTTATTCTGTTCAAAAATGCATCTAATGTGTAAAACTTTCCAAAAATAAAAATGTTTGACATATTGGATATCGCCGCATCCGTAACCACCTTCTCTATAAAAATATTACATGAGATGGCCCCCCAGGTGAATGCTGTAAAAAAATTAAAAAAAAAACTATGCCATAACAGCCATTTTTTTTCACCTTGCCTCACAAAAAGTGTAATAGCAGGCGATCAAAAAGGCGTATTTACCCCAAAATGGTACCAATCAAACCGTCATCTTGTCCTGCAGAAATGTAGACCCTACCTGAGACAATCGCCCAAAAAATAAAAAAAATATGGCTCTCAGAAAATAGCAACACAAAAAAAAGATTTTATTCTGTTCAAAAATGCATCTAATGTGTAAAACTTTCCAAAAATAAAAATGTTTGACATATTGGGTATCGCCGCGTCCGTAACAACCTGCTCTATAAAAATATTACATGAGATGGCCCCCCAGGTGAATGCTGTAAAAAAAAATTTAAAAAAACTATGCCAGAACAGCCATTTTTTTCACCTTGCCTCACAAAAAGTGTAATAGCAGGCGATCAAAAAGTCTTATGTACCCCAAAATGGTACCATCAAAAACGTCACCTCGTCCCGCAAAAAATGAGCCCCACATAAGACAATAACTAAAAAAAATAAAAATCATTGGCTCCCGCAAACCAATCCATCAAAATCTGTGCTGCAAAATCCATATGGCGCTCCTTCTGTTCTGAGTCCTGCCATGTGCCCCCACAGCAGTTTACCACCACATATGGGGTGTTGCTGTATTCAGGAGAAAATGGTTAACAAATTATGGGGTGCTTTTCACCTGTTACCCCTTGTGAAAATGAAAAATTTGGGGCTAAAGCAACATTTTATTGGAAGAAATGAAACTTTTCATTTTCACAGCCAAGTGTTTCCAAATTCCATAAAACGCTTAGGGGGTCAAAGTGGCCAATACCCCCCTTAATATATTCTTTGAAGGGTGTAGTTTCCAAAATGGGGTCACTTTTTGAGGGTTTCCACGGTAGGGGTACGTCAGGGTCTCTCAATTACAAAATGGTGCCTAAAAACCATTCTAGCAAAATCTGCCTCCAAAATCCGTATGGCACTCCTTTCTTTCTGACCACTGCCACAAACCCATAGAGACGTTTACCACCACATATGGGGTATTCCTCTAAACTGCAGAATCAGAGCAATGTATATTGAGGTTTAGTTTGCTGTTAACCCTTGCTGTTTTGCAAGAAAAAAATTATTAACATGAATAATCTACCAAAATTTTGAAATTTCACCTCCATTTTCCATTAATTCTTGTGGAACACCTCAAGGGTTAACAAAGTTTGTAACAGCAGTTTTTTATAATTTGAGGGGTGTAGTTTCTAAAATGGGGTCATTTATGGGGGGTTTCATTATGTAAGCCCCTCATAATCACTTTATATCTGAATTGGTGCTTAAAAAATGGTTTTGGAAATTTTGTTGAAAATTTGAAAAATGGCTTCTAAACTTCTAAGCCTTCTAACGTCCCAAAAAAGTAAAATGACATTTATAAAATGATTCCAACATAAAGAAGACATATGGGGAATGTAAAATAATAACTATTTTTGGAGGTATTACTATATATTTTGAAAGTAGAGAAATTGAAATTTGCAAATTTGGAAATTTTTCCAAATTTTTGGTAAATTTGGTATTTTTTTATAAATAAAAATGAAATATTTTGCCACAAATTTACTACTGTCGTGAAGCACAATATGTAACGAGAAAACAATCTCAGAATGGCTTGGATAAGTAAAAGCGTTCCAAAGTTATTACCATATAAAGTGACACATGTCAGATTTGCAAAAAATGGCCTGGGCAGGAAGTTGAAAACAGGCCCGGGGTTAAAGAGGTTGATCAAGCATGAGGGGTGAACTGAACTTCAGTATCCAAAATCGTTGATATATATGATTTAGTTTGTACATGAACCAAGTGATTGTAAAGCGCTGCGGAATATGCTGGCGCTATATAAATAAAGATTATTATTATATACATGTCTTACATGTATAATGATATCATAGCCTGTAACCTAAGGCCTGACACATACAGGTATATTGTGTTTGTACAATTTCTAGGAGCTTGTGCTGTATCACTGTATGTCTCTGAGTTGATACAGATCCGTGGCATAACTAGAAATGACTGGGCCCCACAGCAAATTTCTGAATGCCCCCCTCCCCAGCAACCCCCTCCTCCCATGCAACCCCCACTCCTGTGTCTAGTCTGAGACGAGGCCTGGCAACCACTTCATCCGTTTCCTACAGTGTTACTGTATATAACTGTATAATTGTCATTTTATAATACTGTTGAGGAGACAATAAAATATTTTAGTCTTCCTCCTGGGTGGGCCCTTTCTGAGTTTGGACCCCAAATCAGCCATTTCCCCTGCTTCCCCTATGGCTACGCCCTTGATACAGATGCATACAGAAATTAAAAAAAGGATGGGCCAAGTTTCATCACATGGTGCATTATGCTTCTTGCTGAGAATATCTCCATTATGTGTTGGCATCAGACAGGAACACACAGGGTGCCTATGGCTCCATAGGGCTGAATAGTATGGATTCCACATGCTGCCATTACAGATGAGCGAGTCGATTCGTTGATTCGTATCAAATCTTGGAAATTTTCAGCTGCGAAGCAAATCCGAATATTAGGTGATTCGCTCCGTTAAGATTCTAAAATGTTTTCGAAAAGGCTTTCTACGCATTCGCTATGTACTTGTCCGATAAATTGTACGCTAATGCTACGTATAAGTTACTCTATACGCTGTTGCGTACAAATTCAAGTAATTAGCGAACTTTTATTGTTAGTTCATTATTCGTGCGCAAAAGCCCGGGAAGAAAGCGGTCACCTGACCTAGTGGGTAGGGCTTGCTCTGATTGGCTCAGGCTCTGTAAGCCAGTGACGCATCACTTCTGCTGCGACTGCTGAGACGAGCAGATGCACTGTGTGTGAAGTTCTGAGACACTGACACCTGTGTTGTTGAAATTGGGGTGTAACTGTTCAGGGAATCCATATTACACATCAGAGATACTGCAGGGCAAGTGCAGGGCCAGTGCAGGGCTAGTAATTAATCAGGCAGGGAGAGAGACAGGGAGAGGGATAGGGAGAGACACAGGGAGAGAGACAGGGACAAAGACAAAGACCAGCTGCAGGGCCACAGAGTGAATTGAAAAAATGTCTGGAATGGATAAGCAAAAGGGGTCCAGTTCCAGCCAGACCTCGAGCTCTAAAAAAAAGAAGGTGGCACATGGCAGCAGTGCCAAAGGACCTGTAGCCGGAGCTTCTACTTGTAGTATTCGCAATACTTGGCCGGTGTTCCACCGGGCTAACCCACCAATGGCGCAAAATTGTAGTGGAGGAGAAAAGTGGATGACATAGTGGAGTGGATGGCACGCTCATCTCAGTCTCAGCCGGATGATCTGCTGTCATCTGCTGATACAGTATCCATATGTAGCCAGGGGTCAGACTCAGTGTTCCTCCTGCTCCACCATTCTGCTCCAGCAAAGCCTGTAATTTTCGTACGCAATTTGTATGCTCATGCGTACGTGTTCAAAGAAGTTGCGTACCTTTTAAAACTGAACGTTCGTTATTAGTGCGAGAATGTTCGCTAAACGCCACATAATAAAGTATATTTAGTACGCAGATTCAATGAATATATTCGTTGAATATACGAATCTTATGAAAAGTTCGATGAATGTTCGGCGAATAAAATTTTGAATGATTCGCTCATCTCTAGCTGCCATGCAGGCCGCGTACAGTCATCTCTGCCATATTCATGAAGGACTCTCATTTATATCGGTTACAATATTGATTTACATCTAAATAGCCACATTCTTCAGGGATTACATAAAACAGAAAAATGTTTTTTTTTGTAAAATAACACTTTATATATTAGGAATCATAATGCAGAGAATGGCATACACTGATAAGATACAGGAAGTAAAGGTGAATAAAGCTGTTCTTAATTCTGATATAAATAGATATTTCAATAAATGGATAAAAAGAAACAGAAGCTTTTCTCAGTAGTATATTACATATCCCACTTGTGAAGCAAGACTTTAATGAGATCCATGGGGAAAGACTTCTGTCAATCAAAGCACACTTTTTCAAATAGTCATCTTCTGCCCCCATCACAGAACCACGGGGCATAAAATAATTAGAAAACCCTCGGTAACTGCTCTGTTTTACAAGAGTAAAATCTGTGTGCAGATCATTTACATAAGCAAGTCACTTTTCATTACACTGCTTCAGGCTGAGTAACAATCCCAAAACTCGGACAAAAAAAAAAAAAAAGACTATTTTTGATATTTGAAATTGAATACCAGAAACTGACCATGTGCGTTGTGTTAAATCTTTCTCTTTGTGCGTGTCTGTGTATCTATCTATCTAACGGAAATGCGTCATCAGAAAATAACCTATTGTTTAAATTAAAAAGAATTTTTGATGATGTTATTTTTTATTTTCCATGTCGCTATCTATATTTAAAAATCATATTTATCTATATTTAAAAATCATAAAATCCTGCAGTTTTTGCACTGGCCACTAAGAATAATAATAGGCGCCACTTCTTGGTCTGTATAGACAACTTTACGGCAGTTATCTCCTCATTATTAAAGCACCGTTCATTCCATATGAAAAGGGGTATACATACATAATATAACGTAATTGCAACAAGCATGAACAAGACAGGTTAGAAACTGGTACAGAAGGAGAGAGGACCCTGCCCGCGAGGACTTTCGTTACAATCTACGAGGTATGGAGGAAGGACACAGTAGGTGAGGGTAAAGCTGGTCATGGCGGTATAGTGCAACAGGGTCACTGGTTGTAGGCTTGTCTGAAGAGGTGGGTTTTCAGGTTTCTTTTGAAGGTTTTAACTGTAGGCGAGAGTCTGATATGTTGGGATAGAGAGTTCCAGAGTATGTAAGGTCTTGTGAGGATAGAAGAATGCGTTTGGGAAGCTATTTCAAAATCAGGTCACAGATGTATGGAGGGGACAGGTTGTGGACAGCCTTGTATATCATAGCGGCAGTATTACACTGCAAGATAATCACTAATGAGTGTTCAAATCGGCAGGTGTAATACAGGCTTTAGAATGACATATTTCACTTCTGTATATAGATAAGACAGGGTCCTCCATTCATAATAGTTGAGTGTATTCTTTCCTTGTACAATGACCTCTGCACAGGTCACAGAGCATGCCTAGACGACTCTCCCATAGAAGTCAATGAGGTCCTTTCTGACCATTGTGTCTCTGGGCCATGTTGCTGCTGTAAAGCAGTTTTCTTAATGCTTTTTAAATGCTGTTAAGAACAGGTCAGGCAAGATGGCAGCCCCATAACCATGTTCAGAAAGTAGAAATAAAAAAATCTGCAATCAGAAAACAAAAACAAATTAGAAAAAAATGATATTTGTTGCTGTCTGGTTTTAACTGGCAGAAAAACACATTTTGGTGACACATTCCCTTTAAAGATGTCTATGGTAGCTGTGTCTCAGAAGCTTCCCTTTTGAAATCAAGGATATTTGGCAGTCACCATTGTTCACAGGGAAAATTAACTTTTAAAATTGATATGATCAGTAAGAGGAATAGTGATAAATGCAAAGTCAATTATAATTATACATGCAATTTGTCCAAAAATACCATTATCTCTGTAAAAGTAGCCTCCTGTCATATATAAAGGCTGGCGTTCATGAGCCTCACTCACAGCCTGATGTATGAATAGGCTGCTAGGATTTAGGCAATCTACATTTGAATAGTGTTTTCCAAACACAGCAGCTATGAAAGATCTTTGCAGGCTATTAATAATGGAAAACATAAAAGCTGGCCATCGATGTCGATTGTAGGGGTGGTTGTGAGCCAATGGGAGTCCCAGTTTTTCATCTTTACTGTCAAACAGTCCAGGTAATTTTCAGAAACAAAGAACAGAGACATTTTTAGACAAAAGCCCGTCTATGGATACAATTGTTTATATGCCTTTTCATTGAATTCATAATAGACCCATTATTGGACTGACTTCGTAATTTACGTTTTATCTTCTACAAAAGCTTATGTTAATGATAGGAGAAAAAAGACACTTGCACGTGATGTATATAGTATATCTGATATTCAGTGATATGGTGATATTTGATATACATCAAAATCACAGGAAGGTAAACAGTTTCCGGTTCTAAAAAGTGATATTTTAAACCAACACCTTCATGTAAGCTTTGTAGGAGTACAATGGCCATTTTCTATGTCCAGCTAAAAGACTAATTAAGGCTAAATATCCTTTGCCTGCTAAGATTTGCTCTTGCATTGAATGTCTATGCCAGTTTTGAGGGTAAAACTTTTTCTTCCAGTATCCAAATAAAGCTCTCTTTGGCTTTTTAGACATACATTTGGAAGGAATAAAAGCCAAGTAGGTCTAATTTACATCTGTTTGTCATGTAGTTTTAATCGGTTTTACACATTTTAATACTTTATGTAACAGATAGTGAATGTGGACCCATTTGATGTTGACTAGTCATAAGAATGTTATCCTGGTGATCCCCTTGTTTTCACCCTTCCACTCCTATACAGGAATCTGGTCTTTGCTGCAGGGGGCCCTCTAGGCTGCTACTTCTTGGAGTAGTACCGGTATAGTTGGTAGCTGACCTAGGGGGGTTATAGACACTGGTGTGAAGCACTAAGCAGTCAGGCAATACTCATAGTCAGGAAACAGGCCGAGGTCAGGGCAGACAAAGTTTGTGCAGATTCATGAAACAAATCTGAGGTCACGGCAGGCAGAGTTCAAGTGTATCTGTAAAACAATTCTGAGATCAGACTTGAGTTCTTACACGGGCAGACACTGACATCTTAGTCAACATCTGAACAAAGAACAAGAGTGAAAGTTAATATTTTCAATACTACAGAGAAGTTTCAATGAATACTAGCCCCAATACACACATGGTGAGTTGTGTGGTGGACATGGGCAGCCAGTGTAAACTTTAATAGAAGCTTGATATCTGTCTGCAATACATATTTTCATATCAGTTTATGTTCAGTTTTCCATAGCCAGAATTTGACCTGCCTTCCATTATGGTCTATTGTGTTGAATTTTACACTTGCCTGGGACATATCACCTGTTTAGTTCTACTGTAAATTCCGACTGTTGGCAGCCCATGCTGAGAGTTGTAAATACAAGAGACCAAGTTGGCTGCAGGTCATACAGCACAACTCCCTTTACTACTCTACCTTTTTAAATGAATAGTTCCAATCCAAAAACACTTTAGTGTTTATAATCCAAGAGGATGAGTGGATAATCCACCCTTCCTCATCAATATTGCAGCAATAACTTGTATGTAAATGTAGGGCTTGTAGATGAAGCTTGTGGAAGCTTTCCCATGAAAAAAATGTAAAATCCAAAAAATGTAGATGAAAGTTAAATAGGAATTGGTAGGAATAAAATCTGAACTGAAACAATTAAAAGCTCGTATCTGCAAACACAATATGATGACTTGTTTGCACTTGTGAAAATTTCTCTCCAGAATTATTTTGACCAACTGAATACTTATAATCATGGTCATGATTGCCGAAATGTATACTTCTTACATCTTCCCGAATCAACGCATAGAGAAAATTGAATTTCTATCCTCTCAAGACTTGATAGCAACATAGTAAGTTGAAAAAAGACCAGTCCATCTACTTACCATATTCTCCTGCTGTGTTGATCAGGAAGAAGTCAAAAACCCAAGAAGGTGGAAGCCTCATCTAAACAGGTCACTAACTTTTGAATAACTTGACATGTCATTGCGACATATCAAAAGTTCAGATTGACACTCACAACGATCCCTAGAATGAGGAGAGAGAAGCACACATAGCACATTCTCTCTCCTTGCTGTACAAGAAAAGCTCTATAAAAGTCTATGAGCCCATCTCGATTCTGTCCATGAAGTGAGAGACAGCACTACGCATGGGCTTCTCTAGGAATCCATGGGGTCTCAGTGCTCATATCCCCATCAATCTAAACTTTTGATATGTCGCTATAACATATCAAAAGATTTTTGAAAAATGAGTGACCCTTTAAGGGAAAAACTGCTTCCTGACTGAATATGGCATTCAGAGTATGATGAGAGATATATAGGATCCCTAATTTGAATCTAGTACCCTATAAACCTAGAGACTTCAAATGTGCAAATTTACAGTCATGAAAAAAGCACAATGCAACATTCCATACATAAAAAGACAATAGAAATATATGTCCAGCCCCTGGAAGATTTTTCATTTATATGTGACATAAGCTATTATAACTAGTGATGATCAAGCACCGCAATGCTCGGGTGCTCTGGCCGAACACAAGGTGGTGCTCGGGTGCTCGGCCGAGCACCCGAGTATAATGGAAGTCAGTGGGAGAAGCTCAGGCACCCCTGCTCTGCAGAGGGGAGGGTGTCTGGTTCATAGAGAAATGTGAGAAAATGGTGAAAACACCACTGAAATGGTTAGGGAACAACATGGGGAGGATGTCTGGATGCATCTTGGACACCGAAGTTGCTGCTATTAATGATGATGTCCGACTATTACGCCACTTATACGGAATGACAATAATACCCCCAAAATACTCCCAAAAAGATAGCATCTATTTCAGAGGAAATATTGTTAGGAAACATATATTTACTTGTATATAAAGCGCAAGTAGCAGCACGCCCTCACCCCTAATGTTTCACACAGCCAGATTAGCACCAGGCACTCGCCCTGAATGTTTTATACGGTCAGCTCAGCAGCAGACACTCGCCCCTAATGTTTTAGACGGTCAGATCAGCAGCAGACCCTCTCTCAACTTGTCAGGAGGAGGACCAGAGTGAAGAAGTGGAAGAGGAGGTGGTGGATGATGAAATCACTGGCCCAACATGGGAAGGAGGCAAGCTGAGCGAGGACAGCAGTAAAGAGGGGGAGGGATCCACAGCACCGCAACAGGCTGGAAGAGGCGGTGGGGTGGCAAAAGGGAGAAGGCAGGCCACACCAACAAGTGTGGACGATAAAAGAATTTTCATTTGCAACCTGTGCCGTACCAAAATGAGCAGGGGCATGAACACTAGCAACCTGACCACCACCAGCATAATCTTCATGGCAGTAGAGCACTCTAATAGGTGGGCCAAACGCCTGGATCCACAATCGGTGTCTGTGGGTCACACCACTGCCTCCTCTTCCCTGTGTTACGTGCTAGCCAAGATGCAGGCCCAGATGCCTCCCGCCCTGCACCTGGACTCTCACAAGCACCATTAGCGAGCACATCCACTTCTGTGTCCCAGCGCAGCGTACAGATGTCCATACCCCAGGCCTTTGAACGAAAGTGCAAATACCCAGCCACCCACCCACAGGTCATAGTACTAAATGCACACCTTTACAAATTGCTGGCGCTGAAAATGTTGCTTGTGGACACTGAGGCTTTTTGCAGTCTGATGGCAGCGGCTGTCCCTCGTTACTCAGTACCTAGCCGCCACTATTTTTGCCGGTGTGCCCTCACCGCCTTACACCAGCATGTGTCCTGAAACATAACCCCTGCCCTGACCAATGCAGTTACTGGGAAGGTCCACTTAATGACTGACACATGGACAAGTGCTTCTGGCCAGGGATGCTACATTTCCCAGACGGCACAGTGGGTGAATGTTGTGGAGGCTAGGAGCGAGTTGTACACTGGGATGGCACAGGTGCTACCGACACAAAGGATTGCGGGCCCTACTTCCATCAGGATTTCCGCCACCCCCTACATTAGCGGCTGCAACCCCTCCTTCTCCTCCACCACTTCCATCTAGGAATTCTCATCTTGCAGCGCCAGTCAGCCACCAGTCAGTAGCTGGAAGCAGTTTAGCACAGCGGGGGGAAAACAGCAACAAGCTGTGCTGAAACTTATTTGCTTAGGTGATAAACAACACACCGTCACAGTGCTGTGGCATGGTATAAGGGACCAGGCTGAGCTGTGGCTCTCGCCACTCAACCTACAACCAGGTGTGGTTGTGTTTGATAACGGCCGCAACTTGGTGGTGGCTTTGGAGCTCGGTAAGCTCACACATGTACTGTCATGCTCAGGTGTGGGGGGAAAACCACACAGAGCGTAGGAGGGAAAGAAGATTAGGCCTGGAAACTAAGGAAGGAAGATGAACACCTCCTAAAGGAAACCCTAACTCTAATCCTGACTGACTACTAGTATGAACAGGCCTCAAGTGTAGGCGAGTTCATACACAGGAACCTAAACCAAACTGACCCTATAGGACCCTGGAACTAATGACAGGAATGAGTCTACCTGTTCCTCCAACAGGAAGGACGAACAGGAGTCTCCCTCAGGCCAAACAACTGCTTCAACTTAGAGGTTCAGCGGTTTCTCAAAACCTCCACCAATTTGCCTGAGCTGCTGGTGAAGGTGCCCATTTCCAAAAGTCACCTACAGCTTCCGCCGGTCTGGCAACGCTGCAGCAGCGCTTACACTTACCAGCTCATTGACTGCTGTGCGACCTGAGCACGCGCTGGAACTCTACCTGCTCACAATAAGGACGGACAGCGCTGCATGTGGCAAAGGTTCTGATAAGCGGCCTAGTGTCACAACTAGGAGGGAAAAGTTTTGTAAAATGGTAAAGGAGTACCTAGCTGACAATGTCAACGTCCTCAGCGATCCCTCTGTGCCTTATAATTATTGAGTGTCTAAGCTGGACACGTGTCACGAACTGGCGCTGTACGCCTTGGAGGTGCTGGCCTGCTCTGCCACCAGCATTTTGTCGGAGTGGTTATTTAGTGCTGCTGGGAGCATAATAACTGCTAAGCGCATCCGCCTGTCAACTGAAAATGCTGACGCTAATCAAAATGAACAAGGCCTGGATTGCCCCTGAATTCGCTACCCCACTAGAGGAAAGCGGCTGAACATAAAGGAACTTTAAATGTGGCTTTTCAGGAGTATTGAATACACTGTATTTCCATGAACCCCTTCCTCTTCTCGTCCTCTTCCTCCTCTTCCTCCATCATATCAAACTACTTATTAGGCTGCCCTCGCCTTTAAATATTTAAGAAGTTCACCAGCAGGCCCTCACTCCTAATTTTTTAACCTAAAAAATTAACCTCACTATGGTCCTCCTCCTGACATGTTGACCTAGCAAGAACCTGTTTTGCGCCGCCCTCCAAACTGAGACATGAAGCTAGGAGTTTTGGATGACTTTGTTTCTTGTGCTCTGCCAGCAGACACTGTTTCACCGCGCCCACCGTGCACCATCAGCAGCGCGCCCACTTCCCTGTCCCTTACTATATATGCAAGTTTGTCAAAAGTACAGTTGCGCAGTTTTTTTTTAGTGTATGAGCAGAAAAATTTCACCGAATGAGAAAACGTTATGCAGCAGGCGCAGCGCAGGTAATGTCACATACCTGTGCTGCATGTGCAGTATAACCTTTCTGCCGTTATTCATAAATGTATAATGTTTGCGCAATCAGGCACATAGTGTAGGGATAGGATTTGGCTAGACAGGGCTAGTTGTTCTGTTGAAAAGACCCTTTTAAGGACTTTTGTTATATCTGGCTGCAATATTGTTACTCTTGATGGTCAAAATTTGCACAGGTTTGCCTAATCTTAACATCAGCTGCGCAGAGTGTGCAGTACAATGTTTCTTTCTCTTATATACCTGACATTTATTGCGTTTCTTTCTGCCACTAATCATGGTGACATTACATGTGCAGGACAATGTATTTTTCTCCTATATACCTGACATTTATTGCGTTTCTTACAGTATTACAACAAAGTTTTATGCAAATTGACTTCGGGTGTTTCCTCCGAAGTCGATTCGATCATCCCTAATTAATAGTATTCTCTGTGTAAGTATGTATACATAGATAGCTGTCGGTCTCTGATAGTTGTACACAGGGGAGGTGTTCTCAGTGACTGATAGTATTCTATGTGTAAGTGTGTATACAGAGATAGCTGTCAATCACTGATAGCTGTACACAGGGGTGGTGTTATCAGTGATTGATAGCATTCTCTGTGTAAGTATGTATACAGATATAGCTGTCCGTCGCTGATAGTTGTACATGGGGAGATGTTATCAGTGATTGTCCGTATTCTCTGCAAAAGTGTGTATACAGCTGTATATAGCTGTCCGTCACTGATAATTGTACACAGTGGAGGTGTTATCAGTGATTGACAGCATTCTCTATGTAAGTGTATATACAAAGATAACTGTCAGTTACTGATAGCTGTACATGTGGGAGGTTGTGATCAATGATTGATAGCATTTTCTGTGTAAGTGTGTATATGTAGATAGCTGTCAGTCGCTGATAGTTGTAGACAGGGGAGGTGTTTTCTGTGATTGATAGTATTCTCTGTGTAGGTGTGTATACAGAAATTGCTGTCAGTCACTGATAGTTGTAACCAGGGGTGTTATCAACGATTGATAGCACTCTCTGTGAAAGTGTGTATACAGAGATAGCTGTCAGCCACTGATAGTTGTACACAGAGGAGGTGTTATCGGCGATTGATAGCACTCTCTGTGAAAGTGGATATACAGAGATAGCTGTCAGTCAGTGATAGTTATACGTAGGGAGGTGTTATCAGGGATTAATATCATTCTCTGTGTAAGTGTGTATACAGAGATAGTGGTCATTTGCTGACAGTTGTACACAGGGGTATTATCAGTTAGCATTTTCTGTGAAAGTGTGCATAGAGAGATAGCTGTCAGTCACTGATAGTTGTACACATGGGAGGTGTTATCAGTGATTGAGAGCATTCTCTGTTTAGGTTTGTACAGAGATAGCCATCAGTCGCTGATAGTTGTACATGTGGAGGTGTTATCAGTGATTGATAGCATTCTCTGTGTAAGTGTGTTAGGGAGATCGCTGCCAATCACTGATAGCTGTACACATAGGTGTTATCAATGATTGAAAGTATTCTCTGTATAATATATATATATATTATATAATATATGTGTATACAAAGAAATAGCTGTCAGTCACTGATAATTGTACACAAGGAGATATTATCAGTGATTGATATAATTCTCTTCATAAGTGTGTATGGAAAGACAGCTGTTAGTTGCTGAGAGTTGTACACAGGGGTGTTATCAGTGATTGGTAGCATTCTCTGTGTAAGTGTATATACAGAAAAAGCTGTCAGTTGCCAATAGTTGTGCACAGGGGAGGTGTTATGAGTGATTGACAGCATTCTAAGTGCAAGTGTGTATAAAGAAATAGCTGTTAGTCGCTGATAGTGGTACACTTGCAATTACAAAAGAATTGGTACTAGTACTGATGCTGGTTGCTGATGTGGGAGGTGGGAGGTGTCATCAGTGATTGATAGCATTCTCTGTGTAAGTGTGTATACAGAGATCAGTCACTGATAGTTGTACACAGGGGTGGTGTTATCAGTGATTGATAGCATTCTCTGTGTAAGTGTATATACATACATAGCTGTCAGTCACTGATAGCTGTACATGGGGGAGGGGTTATCAGTGATTGATAGTATTCTCTGTATAAGTGTGTATAGAGAGATAGCTGCCAGTCACTGATAGTTGTACACAGGGGAGGTGTTATGATTGATTGATTGATTGATAGCATTCTCTGTGTAATCTTGTATAGAGAGATAGCTGCCAGTCGCTGATATTTGTACACAGACGAGTTATCAGTGATAGCATTGTCTGTGAAAGTGTGTATAGAGAGATCGCTGTGAGTCACTGATATAACCTCTCCGTGTACTGAGAGCTTTTCACTGGAGTGGTCTTGTCTTAAGTTACAAACAAGAGAAATATAAATGTATAATTTACAAGTTTTACTGAATCTTATATTTCAATATGCTCAGTTCCCCCGCTCTTTAGCATGCTGCCTGCATACTTCATTGCATTTTGTGACAGGTTCTCTTTAAGGTGACTGTCGAGCATCAAGAGCGTCTCACGGAGCTCAACAGGTAATATATAAAAATATTTTCCCTCAGTCCAGGCAATGCTGGGGCCTGCATCATGCCACTAGTGTCTGAGGGTCAATTTCTGTGTGTTCACTTTCCACACGGTTAAAATGTTAAAAAGTTTTTTGGCCCCCAACCCCCAATTAAATTTTTTGAAGGCACACTGACACCACATAATTTTAGTGGATTACTGCATCAGTATCACCATTTGCTCACAGTCTAGGCAAAGCTGGAGTCTGCAATGCATCATGTCACTGCCACTAATGTCTGAGGGTCAGTTTCTATTTGCTCACTTTCCACATAGTTGAAATGTAAATTTTTTTATTTTTTCTTTGGGGGGGGGGTTAAATTTCTTTAAGGCTCAGCATAAATGTATGTGATTACTGCGTCAATATCAACATTTACTCACAGTCCAAGCAAAGTTGGAGCCTGCAATGCATCATGCCACAGCCACTAATACTCGAGGATCAGTACTCACTTTTTAACTTTTCTTGGGGGGGTGGGCTTAAATTAGTTTAAGGCGCAGCATGCACTAATTACAAAAAGTTAGGCATATTTGGCTTATGGATGAACCTAAAATGCACTCTGTCCTTTAAAGGTGAACCTAAGATGACCTTCTCTAAACTTTTGAATGCACATGTCCCACTGTTCAATGTTTCAGTGCTTTTTACACAATTTGCTGTTCTCTAACAAGGAGCTTAACAGCAAAATTGACAACAGGTTTTGATCCATGAATCACCCGGAAGTGGCCGATGAGCTTAGAGTGTCACAGAGTGTCATCACCAGGTTGCAACAGAGATACAGAGGGACTGTAAATGTCACAGAAAGGCATAGAAGTGGATGTCCTTTGGCCACATCCCACACTAATGACCTCTTCATTGTGAACAATGCCCCGAGGAACCGGATGATGAATGCCACACAACTTCAGGCACATTTAAGGGAGGCGAGAGTCACCCAAGTGTCACGTTAGACCATTTGAAACTGTTTACATCAGCATGTTCTGCGTTCTGGACAACCTGCAGGTGTCACTGTCTTGCATGGACCAGGGAGCATCTACGCTGGACAAGGGACCGGTGGTCCTCAGTGCTGTTCACTGATGAAACTCGATTCACTCTTAGCAGAAATGATGGACGCCAACTATGCACTATGCATCAGCCACTGTTTGCCTTTTGTGGTGGTGGTGTTAGTGTGGGCAGGTGTGTCTAGTCAATACAGAACTGCCCTATATTTTGTGAATGGTACAGTGACAAGCCCATGCTACTTGACTAACATCATTAATCCAATCATTGTGTCTCTGTATGAACAACACTGGCCTAATTACATCTTTATGGACGACAATACGTCAGCTCATCAAAGTTGCCTCATTAGGCAACAGCTGCTGGAAATTGGGTTACTTCAAATGGAGTGGCCTGCACTTTCTCCAGACCTGAATCCCATTAAAAAACTATGGGATCAGCCATGCAAATCTGTACCCCAGAACCTCAATGACCTGAGGGCCGCTCTTCAAGAAGAGTGGGATGCCAAGCTTCAGCAGACAATAAGTCAACTTTGGAACAGCATGAGACCACAAGACAGGTTTTTAAAACATTGACTTTTTTTGTGGGGGAATACCTACCACTAGTGTTGAGCGAACATGTTCGGCCGAATATGGTATTTGGCCGAACACCGCGTGTGCTCGAGCGCCATGCTCGAGTCTCCTCCCTGCACGCTAATTAGCCAATTAGCGTGCGGGGAGGTACTGGCATTCACTGTAATGCCAGTAGCCATGTTGGCTACTGGCATTACACTTATTGGATGGCCGGGAACGCGTCATCGGGTGCTATATAGCACCTGGTGACATGTGACCGGCTCATACTGAGTCAGGGAGAACTGCTGCAATGAGGGACAGATAGTGTAGGGAGAGAAGAACGCTAGGCAGGGGTAGTATTTCTTTTGAAAAGACCCAAAAGCCCTTTTAAGGGCTATTATATCTTGCTGCAATATATACATTTTTTTTAAAGGGGTTAAAAATTGGTGCATGGTGTATTACTCTCTGTATACTATATACCTCACATCCTTTGCTATTTTTTCTGCTGTTAATTAAGTCCGCAGTACCTCTTTTGCGTCTGCTGTACAACATTTGCGCAAGGAGGCACATATAGTGTAGGGATAGGATTTGGCTAGGCAGGGCTAGTTGTTCTGTTCAAAAAACAAAAAAGTCCATTGTTATATCTGGCTGCATTTTTTTAAAATTTTGGGGCAAAAAGAACGCAAGTGTGCCTGACACTAACACCACGTGCACAGCATGTGCATTAGAACCTTTCTGTACTCTATATACCTGACATCCGTTGCTATTTTTTCTACCGTTAATTAAGGCCGCAGTACCTCTTTTGCGTCTGCTGTATAACATTTGCGTAAGGAGGCACATATAGTGTAGGGATAGGATTTGGCTAGGCAGGGCTAGTTGTTCTGTTCAAAAAACAAAAAAGTCCATTGTTATATCTGGCTGCATTTTTTAAAAATTTTGGGGCAAAAAGAACGCAAGTGTGCCTGACACTAACACCACGTGCACAGCATGTGCATTAGAACCTTTCTGTACTCTATATACCTGACATCCGTTGCTATTTTTTCTACCGTTAATTAAGGCCGCAGTACCTCTTTTGCGTCTGCTGTATAACATTTGCGTAAGGAGGCACATATAGTGTAGGGATAGGATTTGGCTAGGCAGGGCTAGTTGTTCTGTTCAAAAGACACAAAAGTCCATTGTTATATCTGGCTGCATTTTTTTTTTATTTTGGGGCAAAAAGAACGCAAGTGTGCCTGATGCTAACACCACGTGCACAGCGTGTGCATTAGAACCTTTCTGTAGTCTATATACCTGACATGTAATGTTGCCGTGATTAGTGGCAGAAAAAAACGCAATAAATGTCAGGTACATAGGAGAAACATACATTGTCCTGCACATGTAATGTCACCGCGATTTGCCGGAAGAAAGAAATGCAATAAATATCAGGTATATAGGAGAAAGATACTTTGTCCTGCACATGTAATGTCACCGTGATTAGCGGCAGAAAGAAACGCAATAAATGTCAGGTACATAGGAGAAACAAACTGTCACGCTCAGGTGTGGGGGGGAATATCCCACACCAAGCGCAGGAGGAAGAAGGGGGGAAAGGAAATGGGATAAGGCCTGGAAGCTGGAAGGCAGATGGTCACCTCCTATATAAACCCAGACTCCAGTCCTGCCCTTCTAACAGTATGAACAGGCCTAGAAGGTAGGCGAGTTCATACACTGGAAACCTGGGACCCTAACTGTCCCTGAAGGACCCTGAAGCCAGTGACCGTAATGAGACAAACCGTTCCTCCACCAACCTGGACGAACAGTAGTCTCCCCTCAGGCCCAAACACCAAAACACTGGGAAGATATACACAAATAAACGAAAGGGATGGAAGACACTTAGCTTTCCTGAAGATTGTGGCAGCAATGGGATCTCCACAGAGAAACACACACCAAACGACCACAGACACCACAGAAAATATAAACCGCACAGCATGGTGAGGGAACCAACACTAAATAGAAAAGATAATTACAAAGATACCAACACTTGAAGGGGGAGGGTGTGGTGAATGTCAGCAACAACAAAACAATCAAAGGAGAACCTGTCAGCTTAACCCATGGGTTGCCAATCTGACAGACCTCCTGATACCTGTCACAGGAACGTCCATGACACATACATTGTACTGCACATGTAATGTCACCATGATTAGCGTCAGAAAGAAACGCAATAAATGTCAGGTATATAGGAGAAACATACATTGTCCTGCACATGTAATGTCACCGTGATTAGCGGCAGAAAGAAAAGCAATAAATGTCAGGTATATAGGAGAAACATACATTGTCCTGCACATGTAATGTCACCGTGATTAGCGGCAGAAACGCAATAAATGTCAGGTATATAGGAGAAACATACATTGTCATGAACATGTAATGTCACCGTGATTAGCGGCAGAAAGAAACGCAATAAATGTCAGGTATATAGGAAAAACATACATTGTCCTGCACATGTAATGTCACCGTGATTAGCGGCAGAAAGAAACGCAATAAATGTCAGGTATATAGGAGAAACATACATTGTCCTGCACATGTAATGTCACCATGATTAGCGGCAGAAAGAAACGCAATAAATGTCAGGTATATAGGAGGAACAAACATTGTACTGCACACGCTGCGCAGCTGGTGTTAAGATTAGGCAAACTTGCGCAAATTTTGACCATCAAGAATAACAATATTGCAGCCAGATATAACAAAAGTCCTTAAAAGGACTTTTGGGTCTTTTCAACAGAACAACTAACCCTGCCTAGCCCAATCCTATCCCTACACTATCTGTGCCTGATTGCGCAAACGTTATACATTATATGAATAACCGCAGAAAAAAATACACTGGATGTCAGGTATTTAGGATACAGAAAGGTTATACTGCACATGCAGCACAGGTATGTGACATTACCTGCGCTGCGTCTGCTGCATAACATTTGCTCATTCGGGGAAATTTTTCTGCTCATACACTAAAAAAAATCTGCGCAACTGTACTTTTGACAAACTTGCATATATACCATTTAGTATGCGCAAGGCGAGCAGTAAGGGACAGGGAAGTGGGCGTGCTGCTGATGGTGCACGGTGGGCGCGGTGAAACAGTGTCTGCTGGCAGAGCACAATACACAAAGTCATCCAAAACTCCTAGCTTCATGTCTCAGTTTGGAGGGCGGCGCAAGACAGGTTCTTGTTAGGTCAACATGTCAGGAGGAGGACCAGAGTGAGGTTAATTTTTTAGGTTAAAAAATTAGGGGTGAGGGCCTGCTGGTGAATCTCTTGAATATTTAAAGGGGTTCTCCAAGTTAAATTTATTGATGACCTCTCCTCAGGATAGGTCACCAATATCAGATTGGTGGGGGTCCGACACCCGGCACCCCTGCTGATCAGCTGTTTGAAGAGGTGGCGCGCGTGGTACCAGCGCTGCCTCCTCTTCACTGTTTACATCCTAGCCGTAACAGGGGTAGTGATGAGTAGGTGTAATTACACCTAACCGCCCCATTCATTTCAATGGGAAGAATCGCTCCCATAGACTTGTATGGGAACAAGCCTTCCGATTGAAATGAATGGGGAAGTTAGGTGTAATTACACCTACTCACCACTACCCCTGTTACGGCCAGCATGTAAACAGTGAAGAGGAGGCAGCGCTGGAACAGCGCAAGCCTCCTCTTCAAACAGCCGATCTGATATTGATGACTTATCCTGAGGATAGGTCATCAATAAATTTAACTTGGAGAACCCCTTTAAAGGCGAGAGCAGCCTAATAAGCAGTTTGATATGATGGAGGAAGAGGAGGAAGAGGACGAGAAGAGGAAGGGGTTCATGGAAATACAGTGTATTCAATACACCTTAAAAGCCACATTTAAAGTTCCTTTATGTTCAGCCGCTTTCCTCTGGTGGGGTAGCGAAGTCAGGAGCAATCCAGGCCTTGTTCATTTTGATTAGCGTCAGCATTTTCAGTTGACAGGCGGATGCGCTTAGCAGTTATTATGCCCCCAGTGGCACTAAATAACCACTCCGACAAAACGCTGGCGGCAGGGCAGGCCAGCACCTCCAAGGCGTAGAGCACCAGTTCGTGCCACGTGTCCAGCTTAGACACCCAATAATTATAAGGCACAGAGGGATCGTTGAGGACGTTGACATTGTCAGCTAGGTACTCCTTTACCATTTTACAAAACTTTTCCCTCCTAGTTGTGATACTAGGCCGCTTATCAGAACCTTTTCCACATGCAGCGCTGTCCGTCTGTGCCATCCCAGGGTACAACTCGCTCCTAGCCTCCACAGTGTTCACCCAGTGTGCCGTCAGGGAAATGTAGCGTCCCTGGCCAGAAGCACTTGTCCATGTGTCAGTCGTTAAGTGGACCTTCCCAGTAACTGCATTGGTCAGGGCGGCGGTTATGTTTCGGGACACATGCTGGTGTAAGGCGGTGAGGGCACACCGGCAAAAATAGTGGCGGCTAGGTACTGAGTAACGAGGGACAGCCACCGCCATCAGACTGCGAAAAGCCTCAGTGTCCACAAGCAACATTTTCAGTGCCAGCAATTTGTAAAGGTGTGCATTTAGTACTATGGCCTGTGGTTGGCTGGGTATTTGCGCTTTCGTTCAAAGGCCTGGGGTATGGACATCTGTACGCTACGCTGGGACAAAGAAGTGGATGTGCTCGCTGATGGTGCTTGCGAGGGTCCAGGTGCAGGGCGGGAGGCATCTGGGCCTGCGTCTTGGCTAGCACGTAACACAGGGAAGAGGAGGCAGTGGTGTGACCCGCAGACACCGATTGTGGATCCAGGCGTTTGGCCCACCTATTAGGGTGCTCTGCTGCCATGAAGATCCTACTGGTGGTGGTCAGGTTGCTAGTGTTCATGCCCCTGCTCATTTTGGTACGGCACAGGTTGCAAATGAAAATTCTTTTATCTTCCACACTTGTTGATGTGGCCTGCCTTCTCCCTTTTGCCACCCCACCGCCTCTTCCAGCCTGTTGCGGTGCTGCGGATCCCTCCCCCTCTGTACTGCTGTCCTCGCTCAGCTTGCCTCCTTCCCATGTTGGGCCAGTGATTTCATCATCCACCACCTCCTTTTCCACTTCTTCACTCTGGTCCTCCTCCTGACAAGTTGACCTTCAGTGCTGCTGACACTCAAAAACATTTGGGGTGAGGGTCTGCTGTTGATTGATCTGACCGTCTAAACCATTAGGGGCAAGTGCCTGCTGCTGAACTGTCCGTGTAAAACATTCGGGGCGAGTGCCTGCTGCTGATCTGACTGTGTAAAACATTAGGGGTAAGGGTGTGCTGCTACCTGCGCTTTATATACAAGTAAATATATATTTTCTAACAATATTTCCTCTAAAATCGATGCTATCTTCGGTTTTTGTGGTTATTATTGTCATTCCGTAAAAGTGGTGTAATAGTCGGACATCATCATTAATAGCAGCGACTTCGGTGTCCAAGATGCATCCAGACATCCTCCCCATGCTGTTCCCTAACCATTTCAGTGGTGTTTCCACCATTTTCTCACGTTTCCCTATGAACCAGACACCCTCCCCTCTGCAGAGCAGGGGGTGCCTGGTGTTCTCCCATTGACTTCCATTATACTCGGGTGCTCGGCCGAGCACTCAAGCAGCACCTAGTGTTCGGCCAGAGAACCTCGCGGTGCTCGATCATCACTACCTACCACTGTTGTTGGCTGTTGTTTCAATAAGTTGTGTGAGATGAGGAAACCACCATTGCATGCTTCTACTTAAGTGCCCTACTTTCATGATATAATATCACTGTAGCATGAACTTTTTAAGTTTTCCATAAATTTCACCCGAAAGCCAAATATCCCAAACTTTTTGTGAGTATTGTACATGTACGTGTTCACTGCATCAATACCAGCAGTTTTTCAATATCCAGGTAAAACTGGGGCCTGCACCATGCCACTAATGGCTCAATCATCACTTTCCATGTACTGACTTTCCACATGTTTGAAGTTTTATAATTTTCTTGGCGGAGGGGGGGGAGAATAAATGTATGTGATTACTGTATTAATACAGATATTTCCTCACAGGCCAGGCGGGCTGATTGTGAACAACAGATCTCTCCTTGCTGCTAGCGATGCATCCTACCCACTCTTGGCGTCTGTCTGTCTACCTATCATCACATTCTGCTGCTGTGGCCTGCATCAATTCACTAATTCCATTTGCCAACCATCACATCCTGTACGGCTGCTGTGGCCTGCATCATGATACCACTTGCCAACCATCATATTCCCTCAAGCCACTTTTTTTGTTTTTTAATCTCTCTAATATTACCATGTGTGTTTTAACATCATTTACCCCCGATCATTGACAATTGTTTGAAGCTTCGAAATACGAAAAAGCATGAGATGTGCCGGCATGGTTTTAAACACACTGTATGGTAATGCCCTCAACTACTCATAGCTTTGTAAGTCAGTATTCCTCAGACATCATTTACTATTGCTGTTATTGCATGCAAGAGATTGGGGAGGGAGGAGGGAAAAAAATTCCTAAAAAATACATGAAAAGAGAAGGAACAAGTTTTCCTAAAACTACGAGTCCTAGGAGACTAGAAGAGGTTAATACCAACTTTCAGAGCAATTGGAGCAACTTTGGTTCGACCTGAACTGATTCAGGTTCGAACCAAACTTTTTCAAAAATTCAGCGAACTGGACCTGAAACGAATCTTGACCGGTTTGCACATCTCTTTTCCAAGCATACTTCCAAGGCCACAAAATGGCTTGAGGACAACAAAGTGAAGGTAATGGAGTGGCCATCACAAAGTTGCCTACAAACCTGACCCAGTTACACCAGTTATGTCAGGAAGAAAGGGACAAATTCCAGCAACTTACTGTGAGAACCTTGTGGATGGCTACCCTATATGTTTGACTCAAGGTAGACAATTTAAAGGCAATGCTACTAAATGCTTAACGCATGTATGTAAACTTCTGAGCCACTGGGAAGTGAAGGAAGGAATAAAAGCTGAAATAAATCAATGTCTCTAGTATTATTCTGACATTTCACATCCTTAAAATATAGTAGTCATCCGAACTGACCTACGTGACAGAATGTGCACTATAAGTAAAGGTTAGCAATTGTGAAAATCTGTTTTTTTTTCTCTATGTTTACATAAAAAACTGTATACCAGAAGTCGCTTCATATTATTCACTATATTTGAAAAGAATTATACGTTCCTATAGTAAATTCCTTTCTTCCAGCTGTCATGACTTTTCCAGATTATGTGAGGCGAAGTTAAGGTCGGTCTTTTCAAACAGGTATCTTCCCACCACTCCCCATTCATCTCCTATGGTTTCAAATAAACTCCAGGTCATAGAGGGCAGGTTTAAGGAGATATTGTCTTCAGAAGACCACTGCTAATTTGTAAACAGAGCACAGATTTACAAGAACATAACAAGATCATGTTGTCCTTAATGACACCATGTGTGAAGCTCATTGGAGCCTCCGGTGATCAGGTAATCCTTAGCTCCCAGTGTTGAAGGAGAGGGGCAGCCTAAATACTGACCCAAGTGACTAATCCACTTGAAGTGTTAAATTACCCATAGGCAATTTTAATAATTACACCAGCGAAGCTTGAAATGACAGATTATACACACATATACTCACTTGTCCTGTACTGTGGCTAGAATGCAGAAAGTGCACAGTGGTAAGAAAATAGTCTTCACTGATTTATAAAAATGTGCAAATAACCATCCATGTAAATGTGCAATGCATGAAATCAAAAGTCTATGCATGATATTTCCACCATTGCAACAATTTTTGTATTCTTTCAATGTATCTAAAATAAAAAATGAAGCTACTAAATAGTAAACAGCCACAATATAAATATCCTACCATTTTGTGCCTACAGCTCCTATACAGACCGATGTGTCTGCAGTGTCATAGACTACAAAAATCCCATGTACTCCACTCCTTTACATCTTTCCCCTCCTTCTGGATAACATACATTTAGAAAACATGGATGGGAGTATGAGAAAAGTACATACATTTGTAGTCTGTAATCATAGAGACATATAACTGGATAGGAGCTATAGGCACAAAATAGGATGTTATTTAACCACATAACAGTTCTGCTGAGCTCTGCTCAGGCTTTGAGAAAAGAGCTTGGGCAGAAGGTGAGGAGGGGACGGGTTGCTTTAGCTGCTCATATCTTGGAATTGGTAGCAGATTGAAATGGGGTTGGGAATGAAAGCAGTAAAACCTGCCTTTACTTTCACTTTCAGCTGTATTCACTGCAAACCAGATGTTTAACAGCTATATATTCCAATGTAGTGGAGATAATTCTGTGATTCTTGTTTGAAATCTTGGGATACCAGTTTTCAAACAAGACCAGGCCAATATCTCTAGCTGCTACCCCCCTTCAATCTGGAGGAGGGGAGCTCACAGCCTGCTGGAGGAAAGAAAATATAAAAATATATATACATAAATTTGGCATTATCATATTTGTAGTGACCCACAGAATAAAGTGATCATGTTATTTATACCACACAGTGGATGCCATAAATTACACAAAATAATGCTAAAATAGCTTGTTTTATCTTTCCCTCTAAAAATAAACTAAAACAAGCTGTTTAGTACACTATCGAAATGGTTCCTAAAAAAAAAAAAAAAAAACTCATCCCACAAAAGCAAGAAAATATGCCTGATAAGTGTGGGTCCTACCTCTGGGACCTACATCTATCCTTAGAACGGAGCCTGCAAAGTGACAGAGGTCACACCTTGCATGCACGGCCACCATCCATTTATTTCTATGAGGTTGCCAAAAGTAGCCGAGCACCGTCGGCTATTTTTTGAAGCCCCATTGAAATAAATGGGAAGTGCACTGCTCAAGTACGGACACTGCTCCATTCACTTGTATGGGTCTTATGGAAATAACCGAGCTAGCGCTCGGCTATTTTCAGCACTCCCATAGAAATGAATGGAGGGAGTATTGCGCTCAAGGGCGGACTGGCCATAGACCCTACAGGGAAATTACCAGTGACTTTTACATTGATAGTGCCTGTGATATGGTTAGGGAGGTCTATTTTAGTCCTTATTCTGTGATAATAGTCTATAGTCAATTGCATACTTTACGCTTCTGGAGACCTGTTCCAAACAAGCTATATAATAATATTTATTGGGTAAAGTGGGAAGAAGGTATGCCAATAAGCTCTTAACATGCTTAAGGCCCTTTTAGACGGGCCGATGAGTCTCCCTGCCGAGCGCCTAGCGACATCGGCGCTCGTGCAGGGAGCCTTTACACGACACGATGAACTAAGAACCGGGCCACATGAGTGATCGCTGTATCACTCGTGCACCCCGGCAGCTCTATACTGTCAGGCGCGCATCACCCATTACCATCTGCCAACGACTAAACGATTTTCGTTTAAACTGGAAGATTTTCGAACGATTAACGATTAATTTATTGGCAGGACAAAAGATGCGATCAACGAGAAGCGAACAAAATCTCGTTCGTCGTTAAATCGTTAACCGTGTTTATACACAACAATAATCGTGCAAATTCGAACGTTTTAACGATTATTTGAACGATAATCGGCTCGTGTAAAAGGGCCTTTACCCTCTGATGCCACCAGATGTAAGGTAACTATCCTATAAGTCAATGTTCAACCTTTTAAACAGGTCTTGAGACACACAGTTGTTTCATGCTCTTCAAAGTTCACGTGCACATTGTCTGTAATTACACTGCAACAATGCTGCAATGGAGACAGTATGTGGGTAAACATTGAAGACATGAGGATGGGGGATTCTGGGAGTCTGACCCCCCCCCACCAATCTGATATTGATGACATATGCTGAGGATAGGTTATCAATATCTGTAGCCTGGAAAACCCCTTTAATTGTTGGAAAACTAGATTAGGGAAAGGTATTGATGTTAGCGCTAAAGCCCGCCCATTAGTGTCTGTGACGTTACCTGGAACACTGTTAGGTGGAAGCCTCCAATGCTCATCTCAGAGAGGCTGAAGAAGGGGATATGTTTGGGTTCAGCTCTGAACCTGGACAACCCCTTTAAGCAATTTGTTTGGACCCATGGGTTATCCATAGTTTTAAGGTTCCATGTTGGATTTTATTTTTACTTAATAACAAGATGGCTTCTTGGTTCACACTTATGCATGTGTCTAATACCATGGCAATACTTTAAACAATTTACAACAACCTGCAATTAGAACAAGGAATGCAGAGGCAGAAGGGCAGGATTCTCTGGCATCTAAGTGCTAATCATAGCTTTGACTACTTCCTTTCATGAAACCTTGAGAAAAGTGTACTTTGACTTCACATACGTGCTACAGTCATATCGGTGTTATTTACAGACACATTTCATCACTTGATGTTCTAACTACAATGGAAAAGGAGGCAACCAGTTTTCTCGGTCTTCACCCAAAAAAGCACAAATATGCAAAAGTGAAGCATGATGTACATCACAAAAAAGTATATTAAGATGTGTTATATTGCAAGAGCTCTATAAAAGTTTTCTTAACCTGTTCCCACACTGCAACATACGTCACTGCAAGTTGGTTATTAGTATTACCAAACATGTACGGCACTCTGGTGTTGTGGGCTTAGGAGCTAGCTGTGCCCGTGCCATCACTTGTGGGTGCTAGCTGTATTATATAGCTGACAATATGCTCTTGCCGCAGGATTGGAGATAATTTGGATAGTGGAAGTCTTAGATGTCATGATCAATATTGACCCCGTGAAGTAAGTAGTTGGTGAGAGGGGACTACATCTATAATCCCACAGATCCTCCTGCAATGCACTCACAGAGTGCCAAGGAGTTGCTATGAAAGCCGTGAGGCCTAAAAATGGCACTTAATCCTGCCATATGTGGAAGCCTATTAGGCCATGTCTGTGGCAGGGCTGAATAGCATTACAGCATTACTTTATAGTTATTCCAGTAACCGACATAATACAGAAATATTCATTCAAGTGTATTATATGAGCAATCGGAAGATCGCATATTCCAGTCCCTTAGTGGGACATAGATATAAATAGTAAAAATTTTAAAAAAAATTCAACAAAAAACAATAGGTTTTTTTTTTACGCTTTTGTTTAGTTATGTGAAAATATAAAGAAACAAAAAAGAAATAAAATGTTAGACATAATTATACATAGGTTCATATTAACCCATAACAATAAAATGATTACAGTTTTATACCGTATGGTGAACAGTGTAAAAGATAAAACATACTAAAATTGTTGTCTTTTGTTTTTTTACTTGCTTTAGGGTAAATGCACACATTCAGGATTTATGTCCGGACAATCCGCACTGAAATTCTCAGGTGTTTGCAGGGAAATCCGTACGGTCACTATTCACGGATACTCATCAATTGGTGCGGATTTACATGCGGATTTGGTGTAGATTTTCCTCTCCCCATTGAATTGAATGGAGAAAAATAAAATAAATGGAAAAATAAAATAAATTGACATGCTGCGGATTTTAAAATCCACACTGTAGTTCAAAATCCGCATGGAAAATTTTTAAATTCTCATAGAATACAATATACATGACCTACGGTGCGCAATCCTGATCGTGTGCATTTACCCTTAGGAGCCATTCAGATGGCCGTAGTATTGCAAGAATAGGACATGTTCTATAATTTCTTGCAGAGCCGCAAGATCACGTGCCGGCAATTGAAGTGAACAGGCCCGCACCTATTCCGCAATTTTACGGAATAGGTGCGGATCTGTTCACACGGTTGTGTGAACAGGCCCTTAAAGTGCAAAAAAGGTATCAAAAATATCATATGTACCCTAAAATGGAGCCAATAAAAACTACCACTTGACCAACAAAAAAGAGCTCTCACACAACTCCATTAACCAAAAAATAAAAATGTTATGGGTTTTTTCAATGCAGCAACATGAAAAAAAATTCAAGAAAGGGTTTTGATTGTAAAAACGTAGAAACTATAAAAAAAACATACAGTATAATTTATTGGCATACTCATATTGACCAAATAAAGTTATTATGTCACCTGCTGAATAGCATAAAAACAAATCCTAGAAAACTATGGTGGAATCAGTGTTTTTTCACTTCATCACCACCAAATTATTTTTACAATAGATGCAGCCTAAAATGATGCCACTGAAAATACAGCTCATTCTGGAAAAAAACAAACCTTAATATGGCTATGGTGATGGAAAAAGCATAAATGTTACACCTTTTAAAATGTGCAGATGTAAAAAAAATTGCTGTATCCTTAAGTAGAAAACTAAACTGTGTCCTTAACAGGTTAATCGTAGGCCCTGCATGGCTCAATAACCCGTACTAAAGTCACCCTCACTAAAACTTTGGTAGGTATCCTTTGCCCTTTAGGGTACATTCACATGACCGTGCCGTGTTTTGCGGTGCACAAATTGTGGATTCGCAAAACACGGATACTGGCCGTGTGCGTTCCACATTTTGCGGAACAGACAGGGCCGACGCTATATAGAAAATGCCTATTCTTGTCCGCAAGAATAGGACATGCTCTATATTTTTTGCGGGGCAGCGGAACGGAACTACGGATGCATCTTTTGCAGCCCCACTGAAATAAATGGGTTCACACCCATTCCGCAAAATTGTGGAATGGATGCAGACCCATTCATACGGTCGTGTGAATGTATCCTTAATCTTGTGCCTACTTGGCTGCCACCCAGGCACTGCTCATGGAAACACTGCAATCAAATAATGGTTAGAGTATTTTCCCCAGATATTTGAGCTGTGATCTACTGGTTGATTTCTATACAATTTACTATGAGATGCTACAACGGCTTACATAAAGTTAATAAATAGAATAGAAAAAGATTTGTGAATATTTGATTGCAGTGTGATAATAATCACTACCCTATATCCACATTGAAGCACTGTACGGTATGGTAAATGCAAATTAACATTTATTAATAATACATCTATTTTTTGCATTTTGTAGTGAATTACCACGAGATAATCCAATAAATAAATAATAATCCTATTCATATGCTCTTATAAATAAGAGCATTATTATGTCAGCTAAGTTTATGATAAAATATCATATGTATAAAGGCTTTCATTACTATCTCATAAAGTAACCAAACCATACCCCAGAAGAAGTGGCTACACATCCACAACTCTTTCAATAGTATCACATATGATGAATATCTCCCCCTGGCTTTTAGGTATGCAGCTTTTAGAAATTTGCTATAGAATAAGGTTTTCTCATGTAATGGCCTTATTACATAGGCAGATAGAGCAGATAATTGTCGTGAGGGAAGCGTCCCACTGCTTGCTAGAGGAGGAGACGGCTGTTATTACATGCAGTGATCTCCTCCTCAGTATATGGACGAACAGTCGCTAATGTATCACTCGTTCTTATGCTGTCTCATTGTTTGCCGGCTGCAGAGCACCTATTACACGCCGTGATCTGCCGCCGGCAAACCAGGACTTTTTAACATGTTAAAAGATCCAGATTACCCAATGAACAAGTGTTTGCTCGTTAATTGGGTAATTGGCGGCAGTATTACACTGCCAGATGATCGCTAACAATGAACGCTCGTTAGCGATCATCTTAACAACAATCCGCACGTGCCTTTAAAGCAGTGGCGTAACTACAACTGACTGGGCCCCATAGCAAATGTTTTGAACAGGCCCCCAGCAACTTCTTTGCAACCCCCAACTCACGTGCAACCCTCACTCCTGTGGCTAATCAAGATTTAACTCAAACTCTTACAGTGTCACTGTATATAATGTCATTGTATAATACTGTTGAGGGGCCCCTGACAATAAAATCTTTTAGTCTTCCTGCTTAGGGGGGGCCCTTGTGGGTCTGGGCCCCAAAGCAGTCGCTTCCCCTGCTTCCCCTATAGCTACGCCCCTGCTTTAAAGGGAACCTGTCATCTCCGAAACACCCCCTGAACTAGAGTAAGTGTTGTATAGTGTAAGTGATGCTGAATCCGAATATGTAAGTTTTATCTTCATACTCCCTTCCATTCTGATGTTGTGCTCCCACAAATCAGCAGTAAAATGCACTCAGTGGACTCCAGTGCTCACTCACATAATGGAGAGGACTCAAAGAAGAGTCCTGTCAATGTATTGTACTGCAGGTTTGTGGGATCACAGCGTCGGAATTGAAGTGAGTATGAAGATAAAACTTACATATTTGGATTCAGCATCACTTACACTATATACCGCTTACTCTAGTTCAGGGGGTGTTTCGGAGATGACAGGTTCCCTTTAACAAGTGATTGCATATGGCAAAATCCCAAGCTCATGATGACCAGAATCAAGAGGCCACCATCAGAATATTTTCTTTGCTTTTTATGTACTGTATTGTGATGGAGTCCAGTTCTCCTAGAAAAGACCAACTCAATTTTGAGCTTTAAACCTTTCATTTCTGGCCAAGCATATCTTATGTCTATGCTTACTGCAGGGCAGCTGCTTCTACACATGGCTTTGCTGTATGCTCAAGAGAAAATGTCATGCCCAAGGCAAATTGCACCTTCTCAGAAGAACAGGACATGCTTTTCTTTGCTTTGTTTAAATGAAATATTCTAAAAAGACGCTGACAAATGAATTTTAAGTATATGCACTATGATACAGCTATGAGAACATATATTGAAATCCAACTATGTACCTAAGTACCTAGTCATTCTGAAATGTAAATTGCACAGGCAAATCAATGCATGGCCTTTGTACAAAGCCAGTACTACTAAATTAAACTTAATGGGGGTCATTTATTAAGACCGGTGATGTACACGCCAACCTTAATACCCGTGCACTGGCCGCAGATGCGACAAAGTTATGTAGAGGCGCAAGCCTCAACATAATTTTGGCGCTTTGTTCCACCATGGTCCCTTATTCTGGCACATCAGAAAAGTGGTGTGAGCTGGGAAAAGGTGCAGATTTTGCTGCAAAATCCCTATGTGACAAAATCTGCGCCTAAATAAATGACCCCCAATATGTCAATATTCTTATCCTTTCCTCCTTTTTGGTGCCTGCACCCATGCATCATGATTCTTTCACAATGTTTTTTGAGCTGTATTATGGGGAATGGGAATACTAGTATTGTCCGTCAGTTTAATACAAGAGTAGCTTGTAGCCTTAGATAAACTATATGAAATGGAGCCCTGGAGCCCACATTGTAATCTACGGCCAGTAAATACGTAGTGACAGTGTCCAACACACAGGATTATGAGAATGATTCTGGCGTTGTGTAATTGTGAATATTCTGGTCATAGCCTTGAGCATCCACGTTTAAGGTGTGTCCTCTCAAATCAGAACCTAGCTGAAAGCTGGATTAGTCATGGGTTATAAAGGAGTTAATGAAAAATATACTTGGAAGTAAGGGTGGGAAAGACACTAATTGTCCTTGGTCTCAGACTAATGCTACTGTTTCCAGCTAGGCATCACCACTAGAGGCAGTTTCATGATGGCCTCTACAGGAGGTATGCGAATAATGGTATTTATTGATCACTGATTACACACTATGTTTCTGCTAAATGTTATATGATACGTAATTACCAAGACATTTTTGGTGTAAGGTAAGCAAATTGCTATTGAGTCTTGACACTATTAACCTAAGTGTGACACTTAGTAACACACAATAGTAACTTAGTAACATAGTTTGTAAGGCTGAAAAACAGACATACGTTCACCCAGTTCAGCCTGTTATCCTGCAAAGTTGATTCAGAGGAAGGCAAAAAAACTATGTATAAGCCAATTTCCCGACTCCAATCAGGTAATCAAAATAACTCCCTGGATCAACGACCCTTCTCCAGAAATCTAGTAACTATAACCTGTAATATTATTACACTCAAGAAATACATGCAGGCCCCTCCTGAATTCTTTTAGTGAACTTACAATCACCAACTTCTCAGTCTCACTGCTCTTACAGTAAAAAAATCCCTTCTATGTTGGTATAGAAACCTTCTTTCCTCTAGACATAGAGAATGTCCCCTTGTCACGGTCAAATCCTCCAATCTATCCAGATCCATCTGTAGCAGTGTACTGTTCTCTTCTGTGTTAATTACTTTACGTAGTTTAGAGTCATCTGCAAAAATTGATATTTTACTGTGCAAGCCTTCTACAAGATCATTAATAAATATATTGAAGAGAATAGGGCCCAATACTGATGCCTGTGGTACCCCACTAGTGACAGTGACCCAATCTGAGTATGTACCATTAATAACCACCCTCTGTTTTCTATCACTGAGCCAGTTACTTACCCACATACAGACATTTTCTCCAAGGCCAAGCATTCTCATTTTATATACCAACCTTTTATGTGGTACAGTGTCAAATGCTTTGGAGAAGTCAGGATATATGGTTGGTTTTTCTGGTTGTCTGCCATTAGTCATGCATGTGTCTACAAGGATGGTTTCATATAATATTGATGCAGTTTTTTGTTCAGAACTGAATGCAGCAGGAAGAATGCCTGCCAACGTTGCAGTTAATGCGCAGTTTTTCTACATGAATTCTCATGTGAAAAAAACAGTGTAATGGCTAATGCATATGAATGTGTGGCGGTCAGGGCCATATTGCGGCCCGTAAACAGCATACCCGCAAAATACGGGCCCATTGAATGGGTTTGAAATCCAGGAGATACGGTGCAGTTCGGAACAGAGGCACGGGTCGAAACCCCACGGAAGCACTACAGAGTGCTTCCGTGGGGTTTCTGTCCTTGTCTGCTCACTGCAAAAAAGTAGTGCATGCACTACTTTTTTGCGGTGTGGACCCTCGGATTGCGAACCCCATTCAAGTGAATGGGTCTGCGATCCGCATGTTGCAGCCCCATGGTCGGTGCACATTCGTGGGCATGAGCCCTTATACAGTACCAGCAAAGTGTATGAGATTAGATCAATCTCACATACACATTGCTTCTTTATTCTGTACGGATATTGACCTGTCATGCAGATTTAGATTTGCAGCATGTCAATTACATTTGCAATGAAAGGGTGACATCTGCGGCAAAACCTCGTCAAATCCGCACCAAGTAACAAATGTGGTTTTTGGTGTAGTTTGAGTGTGGAAAGGCACAGAAATCTGCATGGAAATTCCTGTGGATTTTCTGCATGTTTACTTGCACTTGTATGCAGGTAGCCTAAGTCCTTGTTTTTTATTTTGTGTGCACTATGACCTGACGCTGCACGCAGTCAGGTGACAGTGCATCGCTGGCCGGAGAAGACAGAGGAGCGCCGGACCCGGAGTGCAGGAGAGGTGAGAGTGTTTTTTATTTTATCCTTATGGGGCTGGGTGGGCTGATCTGAGGTCTGATGGGGGCACTGTTGGCTAAAATGGGGGCTGATCTGAGGTCTGATGGTCAGTGTTTTGCACCAGTAATTGTAAGCCAAAAATAGGAGTGGGTCCAAAACAGAGATAACATGTAATGGAATTATTTTAATCTCATCTGTGTTTTAGACCCACTCCTGCTTTTGGCTTACAAATTCTGATGAAACACTGAGGGACAATAGTGGTCCCATAACACAATGGGGGAGGGCAACAGCAGTGGCATACAGTACAAGATGGTAGCATATCACAGTAGTAGTAGAACCCAACAACAGAAGTGTAAAAGCAAGGCCCAGTGACATGCATATCCTTTTTTAAAAAAATTAACACGTACATACATAATGGCAATAGAGGCACCAGGTTGGTGGCAATATAAGAGTGGTGGCAGCACATGGCCAGAGGTAACGGCTCATTTTGCACAATATTCCAGTGTGCCACCACATTATAGTATGACAGTATGATCATTAGTAGCAGTATGATCTATTCTGTAGCATCAGGCACCAGTGTCTGGAAATCCTGGTTGATCCACGTCTGATTCATCTTTATAGAGGTTGGTCTCTCAACATTTTGGGACTGTCAGCTTTCAAACAAGGCCAGTTGCATGTTTCTAGCTGGTACCATTTAGGAGATATCAGTATGTAAAGCAGCCCTCCCCCTCCACTGGAAGCCCAGGCTCTCAAGGCTGAGCTCCTTCTCCCAGTGCTGATCCGTACACTTTAATGCCAGAGGAGGTTTGGAGCTCTGCAGTTTTCGGGTCAGGAGAGCAATGGCAATATTTATGAACAATGTGCCTCAGCAGTCAACGACACCACTCTACAACTTTACATGGTCTACCACTTGGTCACTGAGTGCTGTGGTTCCTAAACGCTACCACTTTACAATAATTCCACTCACAGTTGATCGTGGATTAGGTGGGAAGAAATTTCATGGTGACATCCTATTACCGTATCAATTCATTTACCTCTTTAGAATGACCCATTCTTTCACAAATGTTTTTAGACAGACTTCATAGCTACAGGCTGGATTTTATACACCAGTGGCAATGGAACTCTATCAAACACCTGAATGCAATGATTAAGAGGCCCGGCCAAACTACTTTTGTCCATACAGTGTATATTACACAGTTTATAATAATACAATTCCCTAATATAAGTTTTAAAATAGCTCTACATCGGAGCTTTACTGGGAGGACTACATTGCAAAACCTGGAATTCATATTTGCTTTGTATTTGATAGCTCAGAAAAATATCCTTTGAGCTGTTCTTTTTTTTTCTAATCCCAGTATTTCCAGGTGTTATGCAATGATAAATGATCCACTTGCATAGCTGAATATATCATTTTAAAGACATTAACTTGTGTTCTTATGAAGAGAGGTAAAAAAGCAGATCAAAGACAACTGCTAACATACAATAGCACGATAAACTGAGGATCCCAGGTGATGGCTATCACAATTGGAAAAACATATAAGAAACAATATATTATGTTGTGATTCTAAGTAATCCTTTATTTTTTGCCTTCCCTGACAGGTATGCTATTCATTCTACTTTGCAATATTAAATTAATATATCAGGAACCTATAGCACAGTTTTTCTGGCTCCTTGGACGCCTCTCCTCAAGTACCTTATGTCATGTACGGTTTTAAAATGTTTGCCTGTGCAAAATATAGCAGAATATTGAAGAGCACAATATCTAATGCCATTTGCAATCAATCCCTATTCCTTAAGTTATCATAGAGCCCAACAGAAAAACTTAGTGAGATTTCTGAGAAATGTATGATTTTTTTTTTCATTCCATGGAGAAATGTCTTTAAAAAAAAACACTTTTTCACAGTAAACAATCTCCTCTGTACAGCTCTCTGTCTTCTGCTTCCATTCAGTACATAATGAAACTGGCTGAATGCAACCACCAATAGTGGGAGCTCTGCGCATAGAAATGTATACAGTTACCATTAAACTAAATGGTAGCTGTAAAAATCTATTAACAAAGAACTCCTCCCAGTGTAGGCAGCAAACAAATGCTATAAATTTATGCCAGGAAGCAGGAGAAGAAAGGAGTTCAATGTGGAACCCCCTCTCACCCCAGGCCCCATAGCAGTCAAGTGGACTGCCACCATGGTAAGTACACAACTGCCCTTATTTTTCTTGAAAATTCTACCCTCTATTGCTTCTTTGTTACCTTGACGATAACCACTCATCAGATGTTTGTACAATTTCTACTTCAGTTAGTCATGAGTTAGTCTTAGTGTGCACCCTGAAATAACCAGTCCCCATAAAGAGCAGCAGCATATTTGTGCTTAAAGGAATTGTCCAACCTCCAAGAAAAATTTGTGAGTGCTAGGAAACTGTTTAAAAAATCAATTAAACACCTTTTGAAAGCCGCTTTGTTCTGAAGCTGAGGCTCCGATTCCCAATCCTTCTGGTCCTCTGTGGACCAAAAGTGATGGCATGCCATCCATGATTGCATCAATGCTGCAGTCATGCACTGACCTTAGCAGTGACATGTCCCTGAGGAGCATGTGATACCTGAACCTCTGTGGTCACATTCAGGAATACACCATGGCTTAGACCAGTGAAGGGCTGCAGAGTCAAAGTAACCACAGATGGGATATAATTAGAGATGAGCGAGCACTAAAATGCTCGGGTGCTCGTTATTCGAGTCGAACTTTTCCCGATGCTCGGGTGCTCGTTTCGAATAACGAACCCCATTGAAGTCAATGGGAGACTCGAGCATTTTTGCGGGGGACCAAGGCTCTGCCTAGGGAAGGCTGGGTGAAAACCTGGAAACCTCAGAAAATGATGGAAACACCACGGAAATGGACAGGAAACAGCAGGGGCAGCATGCATGGATGCCTCTGAGGCTGCCTAATCCCACCATTACCCCAAATTCTCAGGCAACAGCCTGGTGGTTACCCTCATGGCAATTGTGCTCACCCTGACCAAGAAAGGCGAGGCAAATACCCTTCACATGTTAGGGAAGCACCCAACTAGGTGCAACGAAGGTCCATCACCGCCTGCAGGTGACACCACTGCTCATGCTGGCACTGCAGCTGAAATCAAGTTCAGTATCTGTTCTTATCAGTTGCTGTGGCTGCTGGTGGTATAGTGGTGAGCATAGCTACTTCCCAAGCAGTTGATCCGGGTTCGATTCCTGTCTATTACAGGAGGCAATTAAAAATCAGTACAATATCAAATACGTCCCCCTACCCGGGTAAATTGTTTGGAGAGAGGGCCTGTAGGTGGGGGGGAAGGAGGTTTCGCTGGAAGAGCCAGAGAAGTGCCCCCTGGGCTAGCGTGTGTGGTGGTGACAACAGCCGGAATGCATTTGGAAAAACTCTAGCATCAGTTTAATACCTTATACGTCCCCTATCTTGGGACCCTATATTTAATGGATTTTTCGAACACGGAAAATGGAAAAAGAGCTTGCTCTGGCCAGGGGAGTATCTTTCCCACTGCAGCTAAGGGGACGTGTCCATGCTCTGCCTATCACAGCTCAGGAGGCAATTAAAAGAAGAAAAACAAAAAACATCAGTACAATATCTAATACGTCCCCTATCCGGGTAAATAGTATGGAGAGAGGGCCTGTAGGTGAGGGGAAGGAGGTTTCGCTGGAAGAGCCAGAGGAGTGCCCCCTGGGCTAGCGTGTGTGGTGGTGACAACAGCCAGAATGGATTTAGCAAAACTGTTGCATCAACCGGTATGGTATCGATTCTTCTCATTTTAATACCGTATACGTCCCCTATCTTGGGACCTTATAGTTCATGGATTTTTCCACCACGGAAAACGGAAAAAGAGCTTGCTCTGGCCAGGGGAGTATCTTTCCCACTGCAGCTAAGGGGACGTGTCCATGCTCTGCCTATCACAGGTCAGGAGGCAATTAAAAGAAGAAAAACAAAAAAACATCAGTACAATATCTAATACGTCCCCTATCCGGGTAAATAGTTTGGAGAGAGGGCCTGTAGGTGGGGGGAAGGAGGTTTCGCTGGAAGAGCCAGAGGAGTGCCCCCTGGGCTAGTGTGTGTGGTGGTGACAACAGCCGGATGGAGTTAGAATGACGACACAGGACCCCAACTTAAAAATTTAGCATCAACCGGTACAGTCGTAAATTATGAGATTGATCAATTGTGGCATGACTTTTTAGATGGAGATTGCATGTGGTCAGGGGCGGTCTTGGGCACCACGCATCCTATGCATTTGCGTAGGGCCCCCGGCGTCCAAGGGGGCCCCCACGCTCTTCTCTTGCGCCGGTGCCCAAGACCGCCCGCAGAGGGAGATGAGCGCTTCCATTGTGGAAGCGCTCATCTCCATAGTCATCTGTATCGCCGTCCTCAGGACGGCGATACAGATGCCTGTATTGTACTGGGGCAGGGGAGGGAGAGGCGTCTCCCCTGCCCGTTCCTCTGATAGGCTGCAGGAACTGGGCCTGCAGCCTATCAGAGGCCGGCTCAGGCGGCGCGATGACGTCATCGCGCCGCCTGAGCCGTACAGCGCGGGACACAGGCCGGAAGAGGCCTGCATCGCATCGCTGCTAGCACCATGGAGGTAAGTATAAGTGTTAATTTTTTTTATTTTTTTTTTTATTGTAGCAGTCACCCATCGGAGCTCAATTGGGGGGCATTTTTACTGGCACATGGGGCATTTTACTGGCACATGGGGGCATTTTTACTGGCACATGGGGGCACTGTGGGCATTTTACTGGCACATGGGGCACTGTGGGCATTTTTACTGGTACATGGGGGCACTGTGGGCATTTTTTCTGGCACATGGGGGCACTGTGGGCATTTTTTCTGGCACATGGGGGCACTGGGGGCATTTTTACTGGCACATGGGGGCACTGGGGCATTTTCACTGGTACTGGGGGCATTTTTACTGGCACATGGGGGCACTGGGGGCATTTTTACTGGCACATGGGGGCACTGAGGGCATTTTACTGGCACGGGGCATTTTTACTGGCACATGGGGGCATTTTTACTGGCACATGGGGGCACTGGGGGCATTTTTACTGGCACAAGGGGGCACTGGGGCATTTTTACTGGCACTGGGGGCACTTCTTACTGGCACATGGGGGCACTGGGGGCATTTCTTTATGGCATGGGAGCACTAGGGGCATTTTTACTGGCACTGGGGGCACTTCTTACTGGCACATGGGGGCACTGGGGCATTTCTTACTGGCACATGGGGGCACTGGGGGCATTTCTTACTGGCACATGGGGGCACTGGGGCATTTTTACTGGCACATTGGGGCACTGGGGGCATTTTTACTGGCACATGGGGGCATTTTTACTGGCACATGGGGGCACTGAGGGCATTTTACTGGCACGGGGCATTTTTACTGGCACATGGGGGCACATGGGGGCATTTTTACTGGCACATGGGGGCACTGGGGGCATTTTTACTGGCACATGGGGGCACTGGGGCATTTTTACTGGCACTGGGGGCACTTCTTACTGGCACATGGGGGCACTGGGGGCATTTCTTTATGGCATGGGAGCACTAGGGGCATTTTTCTGGCACATGGGGGCACTGGGGCATTTCTTACTGGCACATGGGGGCACTGGGGGCATTTCTTACTGGCACGGGGCATTTTTACTGGCACATGGGGGCATTTTTACTGGCACATGGGGGCACTGGGGGCATTTTTACTGGCACATGGGGGCACTGGGGGCATTTTCACTGGTACTGGGGGCATTTTTACTGGCACATGGGGGCATTTTTACTGGCACATGGGGGCACTGGGGGCATTTTTACTGGCACATGGGGGCACTGAGGGCATTTTACTGGCACGGGGCATTTTTACTGGCACATGGGGGCATTTTTACTGGCACATGGGGGCACTGGGGGCATTTTTACTGGCACAAGGGGGCACTGGGGCATTTTTAATGGCACTGGGGGCACTTCTTACTGGCACATGGGGGCACTGGGGGCATTTCTTTATGGCATGGGAGCACTAGGGGCATTTTTACTGGCACTGGGGCACTTCTTACTGGCACATGGGGGCACTGGGGCATTTCTTACTGGCACATGGGGGCACTGGGGGCATTTCTTACTGGCACATGGGGGCACTGGGGCATTTTTACTGGCACATTGGGGCACTGGGGGCATTTTTACTGGTACTGGGGGCATTTTTACTGGCACATGGGGGCACTGGGGGCATTTCTTACTGGCACGGGGCATTTTTACTGGCACATGGGGGCATTTTTACTGGCACATGGGGGCACTGGGGGCATTTTTACTGGCACATGGGGGCACTGGGGCATTTTTACTGGCACTGGGGGCACTTCTTACTGGCACATGGGGGCACTGGGGGCATTTCTTTATGGCATGGGAGCACTAGGGGCATTTTTCTGGCACATGTGGGCACTGGGGCATTTCTTACTGGCACATGGGGGCACTGGGGGCATTTCTTACTGGCACATGATTTTGAGGGGGAATCAATGGGGGGAACTTCTGGTGCATTATTGGGGCATTTCTTACTGGCACATAATTTGGGGGGCATCTATGGGTGGGGAGCACTTCTTACTGGCACATTGGAAGCATTATTACTTCTGGGGCACAGTGGGGACATTAGTACTGTGGGGGGCACTATTACTGTGGGGGCACCCTGGCACAGTATCAGCGCAGTTATTTCTGGGGGACGGTATGTTCACACTATTACGGGACAGTATTTGCTGGGCGCAGTTATTTTAGGACACTGTGTGCCAATAATTATTGAAGGGCACTATCTGTGTGGTACTAGTGGCACAGTACTGGGGTGGTAGGATGATTTGTCCAGAAGATGGGAGGATGATGGAAAAGTAGTAAACTAAGATTTTTTTCTGTCAAACTGCAGAGATAAGAAATGGCTGAAAAATGGCGTCTGGTCTGAAAGGAGAAGATGAGGAAAGAGAAGATCTACATCCGAGGAGACGTCACTGGATGTAAGAGGTATGAGGCGCTGTATTATACTGGATGTAAGGTATGGGGCGCTATATTATACTGGATGTAAGAGGTATGGGGCGCTGTATTATACTGGATGTAAGAGGTATGGGGCGCTGTATTATACTGGATGTAAGAGGTATGGGGCGCTGTATTATACTGGATGTAAGAGGTATGAGGCGCTGTAGTATACTGGATGTAAGAGGTATGGGGCGCTGTATTATACTGGATGTAAGAGGTATGAGGCGCTGTATTATACTGGATGTAAGAGGTATGAGGCGCTGTATTATACTGGATGTAAGAGGTATGGGGCGCTGTATTATACTGGATGTAAGAGGTATGGGGCGCTGTATTATACTGGATGTAAGAGGTATGGGGCGCTGTATTAGGCGGGGGGGGGGCCCAAGCTGAACTCTTGCACCAGGGCCCATGAGCCTTTAGCTACGCCCCTGCAGCCCAGCCAATAGAGAGCTGGGAGTCTGGGACACGCCATAGGCTGTGGGCAACCTTGACCCCCCCTCCAGTGAGGTGGGGGGGGCGTGTCATCAGAGGCCGTGTCATCAGGGGTGTGAGGTGTCATTGGGGGGGGGCCCCAGACATAACTTCGCTTAGGGCCCCAGAAATGCCAAGACCGCCCCTGCATGTGGTCACGTACTCCCTGGAACCCCATAGTCACCCCTTCTCTGATGTGCTAGCCCAGAACATTCTCTGCCCCAATTCGCAAGACCTTTTGCTGTTTCCGTGTGCTGACAGTGTGGATTTACCAGTGTTGTCTGAGGAGGTGGTGGACAATGGCGAGACACAGGTGTCCTTTGAGGTAGTTGTATGGGAAGCAAGTTACAGTGGGGACTCCTTGGGGGGGACTTTCTCATGATGGGACAGATTCAACTTGGGTGGATCAGGCACAGGAACAGATGAATTTTTTGGGGGGTTTATTTAACTTTTATTTAGCAAGAATAACCACAGAGATATTTATTCGTTATCTTCTCTGAGCAGTCTGGTGTTGGGGTTCGTCACTTTGATGCGAGCTGTGCCGCTCTCTCCACAATGGTCTGTAGGTTCTTAGATGGAGACTTTGTCGGCGATTTCAGTACAGAAGGACTTGTTGCTCATCCACAGAACCTCGACCTCCTTGACATTGTGGACAAGGAATTTCCGGGTGGACCAGGAATTTGCGGAACCCTGTGGGCAGCATGTGTTTGGTCTTCTACTTGCTACCGTATCCAATGTTGGGCAATATAGATTCGCAAGTAATATTATTTTTCACACCTATCCCAAAAATAAAAATGTATGCAGTTTGCGCAAATAAAACTGGAAACTGGAAGTGGAGAGAGGGCCTGTAGGTGGACCTCCGGAAAAATTGTTTGGAGAGAGGGCCTGTAGGTGGAACTCCGGAAAAATTGTTTGGACAGAGGGCCTGTAGGTGGAACTCCGGAAAAATTGTTTGGAGAGAGGGCCTGTAGGTGGACCTCCGGAAAAATTGTTTGAAGAGAGGGCCTGTAGGTGGACCTCCGGAAAAATTGTTTGGAGAGAGGGCCTGTAGGTGGACCTCCGGAAAATTTTTTTGGAGAGAGGGCCTGTAGGTGGACCTCTGGAAAAATTGTTTGAATAGAGGGCCTGTAGGGGGCCCTCCTGAAAAATAGCTTGAAGAGGGCCTGTAGGTGGACCTCTGGAAAAATTGTTTGAATAGAGGGCCTGTAGGGGGCCCTCCTGAAAAATTGTGCTAAAAGAGTGCCAGTTGGACCTCTAAAAAATGGCGTTTTTTGGGTCAGCGTTAGGCAAAGACGATATGTAGGAGGAGGAGGAGTAGGAGGAGGAGTAGAGAAGAGGAATCGGATACATAAGTTATTTAAATCTTTAGCTGCTTTCCCCCGGAGGAGATTTGAATTCCGGTGAAATCCAGGCTTTGTTCATTTTAATAAGCGTCAGCCTGTCAGCGCTGTCAGTTGACAGGCGTGTACGCTTATCGGTGATGACGCCACCAGCTGCACTGAATACCTGCTCTGACAGCACACTAGCGGCAGGGCAGGCCAGCACCTCCAAGGCGTACAGCGCCAGTTCAGGCCACGTGTCCAGCTTTGAAACCCAGCGGACGTTGGTATGGTCAGCTAGGTACTCCCTCACCATCTTTCTGTACAGCTCCCCCCTACTCTGCCTAGACTGGGGACAGGTGACAGTGTCTTGCTGGGGTGACATAAAACTGGCAAAGGCCTTGGAGAGCGTTCCCCTGCCAGTGCTGGACAAGCTGCCTGCTCGCCTCCTCTCCCCCGCTACTTGGCGCACAGAACCATGCCCTCTGCCGCTAGCGGCGTCAGATGGGAAGAATTGTTTCAGCTTGTGCACCAGGGCCTGTTGATATCTATTCACTCTCATACTCCTTTCCTCTGCAGGGATGAGAGTGGAAAGGTTCTGCTTGTACCGTGGGTCCAGGAGAGTGAACACCCAGTAATCGGTGTTTGAAAAAATTCTTCTAACGCAAGGGTCACGGGATAGGCAGCCTAACATGAAGTCTGCCATGTGCGCCAGAGTCCCAACACGCAAGAATTCCCTCTCCTCACTGGCCTGACTCTCCATTTCCTCCTCCTCCAAGTCCTCCTCTTCAGCCCATACACGATCAAGAGTTAAGGACTGAGCACTGGTACCCTCTACTGTCTCGCCGACATTCTCCTCCTCTTCCTCCTCATCCTCATCCCCCTCCTCCGATACGCGCTGAGAAACAGACCGGAGGGTGCTCTGGCTATCAAGCGACGTATCTTCCTCCACCGTCTCTTCTGACAAGCGCAAAGCATCCGACTTGATGCTGAGCAGAGAGTTTTTCAACAGGCAAAGCAGCGGGATGGTAATGGCGGCATCGCCGCTGACCATCTGTGTTGACTCCTCAAAGTTGCTCAACACCTGGCAGATATCAGACATCCACGTCCACTCCTCATTGTAGACTTGAGGAATCTGAGAGACCTGACTACCAGTTCTGGTGGAAGATGACATCTGGCAGTCTACAATCGCTCTGCGCTGCTGGTAAACTCTGGATAACATGTTTAATGTGGAATTCCATCTCGTGGGCACGTCGCACAACAGTCGGTGAGCGGGCAGTTGTAGGCGGCGCTGCGCTGCCCTGAGAGTGGCAGCATCTGTGGTGGACTTGCGGAAATGCGCACAGATGCGGCGCACCTTGGTGAGCAAATCAGACAGATTGGGGTATGTCTTGAGGAACCGCTGAACTATTAGATTGAACACGTGGGCCAGGCATGGCACATGTGTCAGTCTGCCGAGTTGCAGAGCCGCCACCAGGTTATGCCCGTTGTAACACACAACCATGCCTGGCTTGAGGTTCAGCGGTGCCAGCCACACATCGGTCTGCGCTGTGATGCCCTGTAACAGCTCTTGGGCGGTGTGCCTTTTTATCACCTAAGCTCAGCAGTTTGAGCATCGCCTGCTGGCGCTTACCCACGGCACTGCTGCTGCGCATAGAGCTACCGACTGAAGGCGCCGTGCCCACGGATGGTAATTCGGTGGAGGAGGAGGAGGAGGGGTCGGAGGAGGAGGAGGCATAGTACGTCTGAGAGACCGTGACCGAGGTAGGCCCCGCAATCCTCGGTGTGGGCAGTACATGAGCGGCCCCAGGGTCATTCTCGGTCCCAGCCTCCACCAAGTTAACCCAATGTGCCGTCAGTGAGATATAGTGTCCCTGCCCGCAGCACTTGTCCACGTGTCCGTGGTTAGGTGGACCTTCTCAGAAACAGCGTTGGTCAGGGCACGGATGATGTTTTCTGACACGTGCTGGTGTAGGGCTGGGACGGCACATCGGGAAAAATAGTGGCGGCTGGGGACGGAATACCGAGGGGCAGCCACCGCCATGAGATTGCGAAAGGCTTCGGTCTCTACCAGCCTATAGGGCAGCATCTCCAGGTTAAGCAATGTGGAGATGTGGACGTTGAGGCTTGGGCATGTGGGTGGGTGGAATTGTATTTCCTCTTGCGCTCCAGCGTCTGCTGTAAAGACAGCTGAACGCTGCGCTGGGACACGTTGGTGGACACTGTGGAGGATCGTTGAGGCGAAGGTGTGGTTTT
>ONZH01010846.1:0-18042 GCA_900303285.1 Rhinella marina | reverse complement strand
CTTATGCCTGCGTCGTGGGGTGGGGGATAGCACAGCAGTGACAGCATGAACAGTGGTGTCACCTGCAGGCGGTGATGGATCTTCGTTGCACCTAGTTGGGTGTTTTCCTAACATGTGCCAGCGCATGTGCCTTGCCCATCTTGGTCTGGGTCAGCACAATTGTCTTGAGGGTCACCCCAAGGCTGTTGGCCAGAATGTGGGGTAATGGTACAATTAGTCAGCCTCAGAGGCATCCATGCATGCTGCCCCTGCTGTTTCCTGTCCATTTCCGTGGTGTTTCCATCATTTTCTGAGGTTTCCAGGTTTTCACCCAGCCTTCCCTAGGCAGAGCCTTGGTCCCCTGCAAAAAATGCTTGAGTCTCCCATTGATTTCAATGGGGTTCATTATTCTAAATGAGCATCGGGAAAAATTTGATTCGAATAACGAGCACCCTAGCATTTTAGTGCTTGCTCATCTCTAGCTGTGTGACAAAAATGCCTAAATATTGGGTCAATATAGCTATTGTAATCATAAGCATAAAACAATTTACCGTTGACCTTCAAACCCTTTTATATTTTTTTTTTCATCTTTCAACATGTCTTCCAATAACTCCACCACCACCACCTCATATTTCTTTTCACCAGCCTTGCATTTGCCTGTTGTCATTAGTACTGTTACAAGTGACACGTTGTCAGGACTCTGGGACAATAGCTGTAAAGTCATCATTAATATTTATGAGAACATTTTCTTCCAACTATGGAACAGCAAAATGTCATTTGCACAATAATGCACCATCTCTATCTATAATGTTATGTCAGAATAGAAACTTTAAAGATGCAATATGTTGATAACGGTAATAATAATGGTATACAATGGCAAAAAAGACTAAATGTCATGCATTGACATCTTTTCTACCTTTGTATTTCTAATTGCATGCCTACTGCAATAATAGTTTATATTTCAATGTCTCAGCATTTCATCTGAAATTCAGGTAATATAACATTTTAAAGTGTATCTGTCATTAAAATATTCTGCCATATTTATAAGTACAGGTTGGGCTAGTTATTATACCCAATGACACAATAAATATTGTACTGTTTAAAAATGCCCCATAAAGTGTTGTGTATTTGTGAGCTTGGTCCGATTCTCATCACCTCCTCCCATTTCCCTTAGCAATGATTCATTGTCATGAATGTTTACATGCTTATATAAAAGTAATTGTCACTCATTGGACAGGACTGTGCATGAGAGTAAAAAGCCTTGCTGTATTCTTGTGAGCATGTTTTCAAATGGTTGAGTTTTCTTGTGCTGATTTATATAGTAGCTCAGGAAACCTGTCATGATCATATTAAGCTATTACATTATGTAGCCCATTTTAATGAGATACTTTAATGCAGGGCCCTATGGTTCAGAAATCTGGATGAAATGGAACATGAAACATAGCCATCTTTTAGATTATAAAATCTTTATGATGTCCTCTAAAAGCTTTACAAGTTTTTACACATTTATAAACTGTGCTACAGCTATCCCACTATCTAGGGATGACACAGGGACCACACCATTCCCCTATTTTCTGCTTAGTTGCCAAACTCATGTGTCCCATGCTGCATGACTCTTCCTGTGTGTGTCTGTGAGAGATTTTTCCCTGCAGCATTGCATGGGTTAATTTTTTTTCCCGATCCTGTGCTCAGTTGCTTGTCTAATAAGTTAATCAGCTCTATGTTGTACAGTAGCTTTGGTGATAACTTCACTTCCTGGCCTGAGCAATTGGTCTCTACAGATCCTGCTAGGTTTCTCTAGCTTACTAGAGTCTGTTAATAGTGATAATCCATTTGTCTGCCTGTGTACCAACTGCTGTTTCCTGGTTTCTGATACTCCAACCTGACTTCTGACCTCTACCTGACCCTACTGTTTACCGTACCCTACCTTTGTATTGTTTTACAGATTTGCACAAACTCTGCCAGCCCTGACCTCTGCATGTTTCCTGACTACATGTATTACCTAATCCCTTAGTGCCATGCACCGATGTCTCTGATTCCTTTTGGGTTAGCAGCCAACCACACTGGGACTATTCCAACAGGTAGTGGCCTGGTGGCTCCCCTGCAGTGAAAGGCCAGATCATTATATAGGGGTTAAAGGATGAAAAACAGGAAACCATCAGGATTATGACCACAATACTAGCCCAAAGTCACATCGGTTGGTTGGCACAGTAGATCCACATTCACTGCATTAATATAAAGTTTTGCTCATCGATACAATAGTGTAAGTTGTAACTCATTTTATGGTGGTTCACATAGTTGTTTAGAACAAACACTAAAAAAGTGCAAAATCAACTGCATGTGGTATGAGAAAATTGTGAGTGGATTCAATGGCATTTTTTAGCAAAAAAACGTAGAGCAAAATCATATGTGTTGGTGGCCCTTATACATGTTTTTGAGCGGATAAATTATTTTCTCCCTTAAGGCACTAATCCGGTATTTCTGAACAACTGTCTCTTTATCACTCTCTCTGTCTGTCCCACCCTTAAAAGGACATTTCCATCATAAAGGGGTATTTTTTAAACTCCATATTCATACAAAACAAATTTTACAAATTTGTGGATGTTTTTCATTTTGGCGGTACTGTATCATGAAAAATTAAATAAATACTGTCTTTCTGTATCAGTCATCTAAGAGAGATAAAACTTCTAAGTAGATAGGGAATCCATTTCAATTTACTGCTGCTGTGATGGGAAATGATATTGGCTAGTATAATAGTAGATGTAGAATTGAGGTAACAGTATAATATCTCTATTGTTTTCTTGGTAGCCCAAGATAAAGATACCCACAGAAGAGCATTGCAGGCACCTTTCAGTGTAATGAGTGCTGCTCTAATTAAGTTACTCATCCTGCTTCCCTCTCTGGTTACCAGGGAATGGTCTGACCGAGAAAGTCAAGTGGGGTTGTTTGCTGACCGAAAAGTTTAAACAATGGAGAAAGTGAAGGATCCAAAAGATCCAGGACAGGAAGTAGAATAAGTGGTCCAGAAAACCATGCACCCTTTTTTTGTTGAAAATAAACATTGAATATTCACATATAGGCTGTTAAAAAAAAAAAAAAAGTGATAAAAATGTAATGGAAGTATTTTCAGAAAATTAAATCACATACAATTTTCCTGCATTCGTTATAGTCTATATTTTTCTCTATATGTATCCACTATTATTTCAGTGATAATGAGAAGCATACTCTGCAAACTTTAATTGGGAAAATCTTTAGATTATTGACCGTGCAGAGTTAACCTGCATTCAACCCAAAGTAAACCATTGACTTCTACCCAATGCTTTATCTTAATGAGTCATTTAGTAAACTGTTCACTCACGTAGCTCGAAATCAGAGCATTAGTCACCTATGAGTCACACATCAGATCATGCTGAATGCTTTAAAAAAACAATGTTCTTTCTGTTAAGAATATGCAATATGACAAATTTGACTAAAGTTTTATTTTTTCTGAACATTATCTCTTTGCATAAAATATGTAACACTTTTATTTGTCAAAGCAGAGCTGCAACCTATTATAAAACATAATGGGGCTCAAAATCTTTTTACTGCTGCAATATAAGGAGCAAGAGCAGGAGACTGCAATTTTGAGAAATTTCTTAGCTCATTACTGTATATCAGTTGTTGTGCCTCTGTTATGTAATTCTGAGAGTTTATTTACTATACTTTTAGTCTAGTCATCCATTTTCTGTGGTTCAAGAAACGTGGACTAAGTTGACCATAAAAATTAGATGCATGTCGGCCTACCATCTAATGTATATGGGGAGCTCCTAACTCTCCTATAAAAAAAGATGTTTGTGGACCCTTAGGGTGTGAATATTACTTTAAAGCAATGCCATGACCTTACACCTTATGAACATGGGGGTATAGTATCCGTGCAAAAAGGTATGGAGACATAATATACCACCCATAAAAAGCTATTGGCCTCCAATTTAATGAAAAAAAGTTTCAATTTTCTATTAGATTCCCTATAACATCATGCAATATCTTATCAGATGTTTGAATTCAGTTTTCTGATTCCAAATGTCATTACTTAATCTCTTCTCTATCAGTAAATTATGTTGTTGTTTTTTACTGTTATTGATTTTGAGCTATAAAACATTTCATCTTTCTCTCCATTTACACATCAAAACTGCTTTTAGATTGTTGCTATTTTCTACTTATCTAATTATTTGCCTTAGTTTATTCATTCATTTCAGTAACAAAGTGTACCACTAGATTTTACAAATCTCCGAATTTTATATGGAGCTCCAGCGATCACTAGAACAACTAACTCCTGACTAGAGATGAGCGACTCATTCAAAATTTTATTCAGATTCAATATTTTCAAATTGCCCCATTGGATCCAAATCTAAATAGATTCTACCAGAATCGAAAGTGTCCAATTACCTGAAAATTCATCTTTGGTCTCCTAGGACTCAAATTATTTTCACTTCTGTTTCTCACCTTTTTAAAAATTTGTATTACATATTTTTACTTCTCTCTTTCCCTCCAAAATTTGCTAGAATCACTAAATTTTTGTATTTGGATCCTCTGTGATTTTTTTTTTTTTTTAAATGCTCATCTCTACTCATACTACTGTAAATCAATCTGCAAATTACACCAGAAATCCAGGAGGAGACTTTAAGGGCTGTGGCGTCAGTTCACTGGTGGCATGTCTCTGAAGTATAGCTTTTTTTTTTTGTTGCTTTTTTGTTTCCTTAACCCTTGCTTTGGGTATATTCATTCAATGAACCATACTCTGACATGAAGCTATAAGAATTCTAAAGCTAGGCTTGGAAGTGAATGGAGAAGTAAAAATTATTAATTCAACATGAACACATAAGTACTCAGAATGTTACTGAATGTATTTTACTTGAACAGTGAAACCTTTAAGTAATAATTTTAACGTCATCGTCTTTGTTTAATTTTAGGTAGCCCCCACAATTAAAGAGAGGATGATGAAAAAAGGAAGTATGATGATAGGATATCAACCTCACCGGGATAAAGTTAATTTCTTCCGTCACATTATCATCAGTCCCCAAGTCAGCCGTGAAGACATGGACTTTGTACTGGATGAGATTGAACTACTTGGCAGAGACTTGTAGCTGTGGCCTAGCGGCACGATGTGCTGCTCTTGCTTGGTTTTTAAAGTCAGAGATGGCAGCATTGCAAACTGAACAACCATTGCATATACTGTACTTGGACAAGACTGCCATCCTCTTATATTATAATGTATTTTGTCATAAATTTTCATGCTAAAAACAATCAATTATGAGAAAAAGCTATAGATAATTAAACAAGAGATAACCACTTTCTACTTTAAGAAACATGCTATAGCCTGTGAATTAGTTCTGTGTATTTGATCTGAAATTGTAGAGGGTCCACAATCTGTGTGTCTAAAATTATGTTAATACTGTATATTCATTCCTCACACAAGTAGTGAGGCATTGCACTTTTGCTATTGCTGCTAATGGAGAGCATGTTTGCTTCTATTTAGAAATATAACCTTAATATTATACTAAAGCTCGGAACTAATAATAATAATACACAATAAATTATATTGTTATATAGTACATTATAATAAAAGAATATATAATTATGAAGAAAAAACTAGAACATTTATGTTGGAATTATAGCATACCTACAGATAATATAAATATTCCATTTAGCAGCAGATTTAATTTTCTAATACTATATATAAGACAGATTGGGCAGCATTTAAATGGGGTTTCTGGGCTCCAGATAATGATGTCCTATCATCAAGATGGGTCATTAATATCTGAACAATAGGGTTCTGACTCTTGGCACCACCACCATTTAGCTGTTCCCTACAACCACCTGCACTGGAATTACCATTTTGAATAGAGCCCATCTCCCATAAATTTAATCTGATATAAGGTAGGTCATCAATAACTGGACCCTGGAAAAGCCCTTTAAATAAAGGGATTGTCTGGGATCAACAAAAAAATGGGCCATTATAAAATTGTATCTGCTCTGAATTAGGGATCATGAACGCGGCTGTTGTTTGGCTATGCCTGTATTGTGGTCCGCAAACAGCGGGTCCGTAATATATGGGCATATGTGCACCCTGCATCAGAGATGTGGACCCGTTCACTTGAATGGGTCCACAATCCGGAAGGTCGGTGTGTAACGAAGGGAACGGAACCCCACAGAAGCAATATGGAGTGCTTCCATAGAGTTTCTCTCTGTGCCTCTGCACCCCAAAAAAATAGAAGATGCTCATTTTTTTTTTTTGCGGTGCGGACGGATCACGGACTCATTCAAGTTGAATGGGTCTTGATCTGTCACAGCAGCCGCACTGATGGTACCTGTGCATTTGGGACCGCAAATTGCATACAAATTTGGATAAAATTGGATACATTTATATAATACCCCATTAACATCAATGGAAATATATGTATCTGTATCCTCTAATCAAATAACGTTTCAATGCCTTACACATTTTAAGTCACTAGATTGCTGGGCATAATCTTCTTAGTGGAATTTGGTACAAATTTGGTATATTTGGTGTATATATATATATACACACCACATTTAGACAACATATGGAAAGACTAAAGGGCACATTTTTTCTAAAAGACCGGTCCATAACCGCGCCAGTTCTAAATGTAAGGCAGCTACCTAGCTGTCTTACATTTAGACCATTGTCTACACCAAAAACAGGCGTAGAAAATGGTGAATGAGATGGGCCTGCCGACCTGTCCCCTTCCCTACCCATACCAAAATTTTAGACCTGGCTTGAGTGGTTTGAAGTCGCAGATAGCGGCGCATATAACTGTTGTGCCGCCATCTGTGCCTTAAATACATCTAATTAAGGCTACTTCACACTAGCGTTAGGAAAAGAGATGAGCGAACGTGCTCGTAACGAGCACTGTACCACTCGGCTCCCCTGCGCTCGCATGGGCGCTGGCAGCCACTTCCGTCGGGTGAGGAGGACGAAAGCGGCTGCCTGCGCCCATGCAAATGCAGGGGAGCCGAGCGGTACAGTGCTCGTTACGAGCACGTTCGCTCAGCTCTAGTTAGGATCTCAATAGCTGATGAAAACAGAATGCATTCCGTTCCGTATGGTTGCGCTCCCATTGCAGACAGAATAATATAGAAGAATGGAGTTCATGATGGATCCGTCAAGGCTATATATAAGACATAATACAACCGGATCTATTCATGACGGATGTATGCAGTTGAATTATTGTAACAGAAGTGTTTTTGCAGATCCATTACGGATCCACAAAAAACACTGGTGTGAAAGTAGCCTTAGGCATATTTCAGTATAGTGAATGACCCCGTAAATGACAACATTTTCTTCCTCCAACACTTGTATACAGATGCAGAAAATGTTGAGGGAACTGCAGCAGTGCACTACACAGTTCATGCAGAGAGTGTATATTTGCTTGGTGCAGCTGTCATACACGTTATAGTAATTTACTCATGCAGAGGAAATAACAGAGGAACACCAAAATGCAACAAGATGAAACCAAAAGCTTCAAACATGTTATTTCATAGGAAAATCAAACACTAAAAATGTAGCTGCTAAGGATGTGTCTGACAAAAAGCTGGTTTCCAAAATGAACAAAAACATTGTGAATACAGCTCTGGGCTACAATACACTTTCTAACTCAGGGTCAGTACAAATAATGTCTTATTTTTACAAGGTTACTTAAATATTTGTATAGATTCTATCACCATCTTGTGCCCTCATAGGGAAAAACTGCGCTCATATCTATTTTAAAGACATCACCACTGTATACTAGAATCCTCCTCCACATTGCTCATGAGGGGCAGCTTGAGATGTTGCATTGCCAGGACTATTGTAGCTATTGTGGCAATAAGTTTTACCTGGTAGCGTAATTGCAGTATGGCGGGATTGTCAACTGGACTATTAATTTTCTTGTGGAAGTATCAAAAAAACTTGACTGTTGTTTTACAATGAAATAAGAAACACTTCAAGGGGATAGGCACAGTATATAGCTGATTTAAAGGGTTTCTGTCAGCAAATTTGTACCTATGAAACTGGCTGACCTGTTGCATGTGCACCTGTTAGTCCCATGTTCATATGTGTCCACATTGCTGAGGAAAATTGCAGAGAAGTTTTAATATATGCAAATGAGCCTCTAGGAACAACAAGGCATTGCTGTTACTCAGATTTCTCTGCAACTGCTGTGCCCTATGCATTTTGAATGACAGAGCTGGGGGTGATGATGTTTTCATTGCATGGACCTGTCAATCATAGTGCAGCAGATGCAGAGAGAGCTGAGACTCTAGGTGTAATGGCAACGCCCCTGTTGCTCTTAGAGGTTCATTTGCATATATTAAAACATCATTTTTATCAGCAATGAGAACACATATGAACATGGGACCAACAAAGATGTCTTCAGCTGCCAAGTGCACATGTTACAGGTCAGCCAGTTTCATTGGTACAAAACTGCTGACAGATGCTCTTTAAGTTATAAAGCACAGTTTATGGTTTGGGACAGAATGGGTAGTGTCTGTCAAAACTTTCTTAAAGAAAAAGTGGCCTTTTGCCCAAAGCAACCATTCAACTTACTGAAGGCTTGTTGCTATGGACAGAAAGTCTATTTGTTATGGTCCAATGTTCTGTTTTAGAATTGGTTTTAGTTGTCATTTGTAATATGTGCAATAGACATTTTGTTTGCAAGTTGCCTTTTTTGGTGTCTCCAGTACAATACCCACAATAATCACTTAATTGTACCAGCCTATTAAACTGGTTTATTCCTATTTTTGCTTTTGTTAATGAATTGATATTAACTGTGACATCGAGAGCTAAAAGTACAATAAAGACATATGTGCAGTATAAAAAAAAGAATCCTTAGCAGTTTTTTACAAAGCCTCTTTACAATCGTAGAAAACACAAGGCGCACAGAAACACTCTGCTGCTCGGCCGGCTGCAGTGATGGCCGGGAGCGAGCGCACACACATTTTAGTTAATGGCATTCACTCCCGGCCCCGGCCGCCTAGTGAGTGCTGAACAGTCTCTGACAAAAACGTAGGATGTATAGCACAGTTACAGGGCTTGAGCTACAGCCCTGCAGAAGTGCTATACAGAGACTTTCCAACTGAAAACAGATTTTAGGACTATCGCAGCTGTCTCTAGCCAACCTTATCTGAAGACCAGTGCTGCACTGGAACACAGAACTGTTATCCAAGCACATAAGGAGATAACAGCATTCATATTCTCACATACTCAGTGCAGACAGCAACTTGTAAGTTACCTATCTTCTATTCTATATGGTTTGGTATAATTAATATATATATATATATATATATATATATATATATATAGTACAGACCAAAAGTTTGGACACACCTCCTCATTCAAAGAGTTTTCTGTATTTTCATGACTATGAAAATTGTAGATTCACACTGAAGGCATCAAAACTATGAATTAACACGTGGAATTATATACTTAACAAAAAGTGTGAAACAACTGTAAATATGTCTTATATTCTAGGTTCTTCAAAGTAGCCACCTTTTGCTTTGATTACTGCTTTGCACACTCTTGGCATTCTCTTGATGAGCTTCAAGAGGTAGTCACCTGAAATGGTTTTCACTTCACAGGTGTGCCCTGTCAGGTTTAATAAGTGGGATTTCTTGCCTTATAAATGGGGTTGGGACCATGAGTTGCGTTGGGCAGAAATCGGCTGTGTATCCACCTGACAGTCCTACTGAATAGACTGTTAGAATTTATATTATGGCAAGAAAAAAGCAGCTAAGTAAATAAAAACGAGTGGCCATCATTACTTTAAGAAATGAAGGTCAGTCAGTTTGAAAAATTGGGAAAACTTTGAAAGTGTCCCCAAATGCAGTAGCAAAAACCATCAAGCGCTACAAAGAAACTGGCTCACATGAGGACTGCCCCAGGAAAGGAAGACCAAGAATCACCTCTGCTGCGGAGGATAAGTTCATCCGAGTCACCAGCCTCAGAAATCGCAGGTTAACAGCAGCTCAGATTAGAGACCAGGTCAATGCCACACAGAGTTCTAGCAGCAGACACATCTCTACAACAACTGTTAAGAGGAGACTGTGTGCAGCAGGCCTTCATGGTAAAATAGCTGCTAGGAAACCACTGCTAAAGACAGGCAACAAGCAGAAGAGACTTGTTTGGGCTAAAGAACACAAAGAATGGACATAAGACCAGTGAAAATCTGTGCTTTGGTCTGATTAGTCCAAATTTGAGATCTTTGAGATCTTTGGTTCCAACCACCAACGGATGGACTCTACATGCCTGGTTCCCACCATGAAGTATGGAGGAGAAGGTGTGATGGTGTGGGGGTGCTTTGCTGGTGACACTGTTGGGGATTTATTCAAAATTGAAGGCATACTGAACCAGCATGGCTACCAAAGCATCTTGCAGCGGCATGCTATTCCATCCGGTTTGCAAAAAAGGTTAACTAACTCTTTCAATCTATTTCAATGGCTTTTGTCACAAGATGGCACGAGATAACACTGTGGCTGGTGTTATCAGACTCAATGTTAGCTTGGCTGGATCTTGTAATAGACTGTACTACTTATTTAGTACAGTATATTATACTGTATGAAGGATATTGACAGCCACACTATTAGGCTGTGCCTCTGGGATATACATATGGCAGACCATCATTTAGTTGGACCATCATTTATTTATCAACAGGACAATGACCCCAAACACACTTCCAGACTGTGTAAGGGCTATTTGACCAAGAAGGAGAGTGATGGGGTGCTACGCCAGATGACCTGGCCTCCACAGTCACCAGACCTGAACCCAATTGAGATGGTTTGGGGTGAGCTGGACCGCAGAGTGACGGCAAAAGGTCCAACAATTGCTAAACATCTCTGGGAACTCCTTCAAGACTGTTGGAATACCATTTCAGGTGACTACCTCTTAAAGCTCATCAAGAGTGTGCAAAGCAGTAATCAAAGCAAAAGGTGGCTACTTTGAAGAACCTAGAATATAAGACATATTTTCAGTTGTTTCACACTTTTTTGTTAAGTACATAATTCCACATGTGTTAATTTATAGTTTTGATGCCTTCAGTGTAAATCTACAATTTTCATAGTCATGAAAATACAGAAAACTCTTTGAATGAGAAGGTGTGTCCAAACTTTTGGTCTGTACCGTATATATAATATATATATATATATATATATATATATATATATATATATTTATATTTATATACCATATACACCAAACCACAGTAAACTGAATGCTGACAGGAGGGGAAACTTTTGCACATCACAGAAAGCAGTTTGTGACACTTATCATTGGATATCAGGATCTGATCTGCTCTGCTATCCCAGAGCCTGATACAGAATCTCCTACTGTGACGGGAGCCTCGGGAGTGAGCACACACAGACAAGGGGAGGGGTTACTTCCTCCCTGCCAGGCTAGCCTTGCTTTGCATAAGAGAGTTCAGCTCCGCCCCCAGCAAGCAGGAAAGAGAGGCCCTGAGAGCAGGGAGGTGAGAAAACCCCTTTAAGGGGCCTTATTCTAGGCTTTCACCTTTTTATGGTGGCCTAGCATAAGCACTGCATGGTTCTTCCATGCAGTGGAGAGGCGGGCTCTTGTTCTAACAGCCTGGATTGGCAGAAATGCACTTTACCTCTTAGATGCCGCAGTCAATAGTGACAGTGGCAGCTAAGTAGTTTCAGAGGGAGGAGGCTCCCTCTGTCAGCCATCAGCATTCTGCAAATGAGATCACAGGTTGGCAATGTCTGTACATGGCAGCTGAGGGTCCAAGACCCCAGGTCTGCCATATGTATATCCCAGAGGCACGGCCTAATAGTGTGGCTGTCAATATCCTTCATACAGTATAATATACTGTACTAAATAAGTAGTACAGTCTATTACAAGATCCAGCCAAGCTAACATTGAGTCTGATAACACCAGCCACAGTGTTATCTCGTGCCATCTTGTGACAAAAGCCATTGAAATAGATTGAAAGAGTTAGTTAACCTTTTTTGTAATTTTTTACTTAACACATTAACCATCACGTTTAGCTCAGCTGCATCTGTATATGGGTGATCAAACGATGGCCTTTTGAAGTCCCTTTGTGGGACTAATAACTAATTGAAAAAATAAATAATTACAGTTTTATTTTAAAAATTCAAAGTTAAAAACATGCTCAACTTTAACAAACTTGCCTGTCCGTGCTCCAGCAGTGCAATCCTCAGCGTCAGCAAAGTTGCACCAGGAGCCACCCCCCCAGTGACATGGCTGTGTCCTTAATTACTGGTCGCAATGCTCTGCTTTTCTCCCCGCAGCGCATTGTTCCTGGTTCCCTGTTCTTGCTTTACTGATTAATATTCTGTGCTTCTGACCCTGGCTTTTCTCCTGACCCTTAATTTCTTTTCTTGTTTTTGTACTACGCAACCTGTCTGGTTCTGACCCATTTCTGACGACTCTGCCTTTGTGTTTGTCTGTCTGAGTATTGTTTTTCTATTAACCCCTTAGTGACCACCAATACGCCTTTATACAGCGGTCACTATGGAACCTAGTGAAACATGAGCATATGTTCCGATCCGGGCTGGTTAACCCCTAACATACCATAGGCAATGGCGCCTGCCGCATGTAAGCGGTGACATTGGGAGTGTCTCCCATCAGCACTCAGCGACCGCATTTGTAAAGGCTAGCTGGGGCCTAGTATAGGCCGCAAGCCTTCCTTCAGTGTTTTTCAGAAGGCTGTGCCTCTCTAGCACAGCCTGCTGGTCAAAGTCAATATAGCACTGACATTAAAATGCAATGCACTATAGGGATAGTGCATTGTATTTTAAAAGCAATCTAAATATTGCCTGTTATAGTCCTCTTGTAGGAAAAAAAAAGCTTAAAAAGTTCCAATTAAAAAAATAAGTTTTCCACCCACATAATTGTATCGCCACATCAATAATGACCTACAAATTATCCCCTATGGTGAACACCGTGAAAAAAAGGGGGAATTGCTAATTTATTTTTAGCCACAAAATGTTTTAATCAAAAAGTGTAATTTACCTCAAAATGAAAAATGAACCAATGAAAACTGCAAGGTGTCCTGATAAAATCAAACCCTCACACAAATCCATAGAAAGCAAAATAAAAAAGTTATGAGTCTTGGGAAGCGGCGATGCAAAAAGATTTTCTTCCTTTTAAAAAAAGGGGTTTTATTGCACAAAAGTAGTAACATAAAAAAATTATATTTATTTAGTATTGCTGTAATCGTACTGACCCAGAGAATAAATATATTATGTTATTTATACTGAAAAATGAACGCCATAAAATGTATAATGTAAACACTCAATGGCAGTATTGCTGTTTTTTCCAATCTCCCTCCCAGAAAGAGGTAATAAAAGTTAATCAGAAAGTTATGTGTACCCCAAAATGACACTATTAAAATTACAACTGGTCACGTAAAAACCAAGCCCTCATACAGCTACATAGAAAGAAAAATTAAAAAGTTATAGCTCTTGGAATGTGATGATGAAAAAGGAAGAAAAAATGCTTGGTCAGTAATGGCCAAAACAGGCTGCTCACTTAAGTGCTAAGAAAATTCTTTTCAATGAAAAAATAGAAAAAATAAAATTCCCTACGCATATTTGTTTATCGCCATATCCATCTATAACAACCTGAAGTATACATTTCTCATGTAATTTATACTGCACCGTGAATAACATAAAAAAATGCAAGAATGACTGTTTCTGCATATCTGCCACAAAAATAACGAAATTAAAGCAATCAAAAGGTCTTGTGTATCCCAAAATAATGCCAGTGAAAATTAAGTCATCCCGCAAAAATCAAGCCCTCACACAGCCCCCCAAAATACCCCCAAAAGTTAAAAAAGGTGAAAAAAAATTAAAAAAATAAAGTAAAAAAATAATAATAATAAAAGTTTCAAGTAAAAAAAAATAATGCCATTTTTCCCCAAAAAAAGTGAAAAAAAATGTTAAAAAAAGAAAAAAAAAAAGAAAAAGTAGGCATATTAGGTATCGCCGCGTCCGTATCGACCGGCTCTATAAAAATATCACATGATCCATCCCGACAGGTGAACACAGTAAAAAATTAAAAATAAAAACTGTTCAAAACTGTTCCATTTTTGGTCACCTTCCCCCACAAAAAGTGTAATACTACGCGACCAAAAAGGCCTATTTACCCCAAAATGGTACTAAAAAAATCGTCATCTCGTCCCGCAAAAAATGATACCCGACCTGAGACAATCGCCCCCAAAAAAAAAAACGGCTCTTAGAAAATGGCAACACAAAAAAAATGATTTTATTCTGTTTAAAAATAAATCTATAACTTAAATGTAAAACTTTCCTAAAATAAAAAAGTTAGACATATTGGGTATTGCCACGTCCGTAACAACCTGCTCTATAAAAATATTACATGAGATGGCCCCCCAGGTGAATGCTGCAAAATTATTTTAAAAAAAAACTATGCCAAAACAACCATTTTTTCCCTCTTGCCTCACAAAAAGTGTAATAGCAGGCGATCAAAAAGGCGCACTTAACCCAAAATGTTACCAATCAAACCATCATCTTGTCCTGCAAAAATTGATACCCTACCTAAGAGAATCGCCCAAAAATTAAAAAATATGGCTCTTTGAAAATGGCAGCACATAAACAAGATTTAATTCTGTTTTAAAATGCATCTAATGTGTAAAACTTAACAATAATAAAAATGGTAGACATATTGGGTATCCCCGCATTCGTAACAACCTGCTCTATAAAAATATCACATGATTTGCCCCCTCAGGTGAATGCTGTAAAACATTAATTTAAAAACTATGCCAAAACAGCTATTTTTTTTCACCTTGACTCACAAAAAGTGTAATACCAAGCAATAAAAAGTGGTATGTACCCCAAAATGGTACCAATAAAAACGTCACCTCATCCTGCAAAAAATGAGCCCCTACATAAGAAAATAACTCAAAAAAAAAATAAAAATCAATGGCTCCCGCAAACCAATCCATCAAAATCTGTTCTGCAAAATCCTGCCATGTACCCGCACAGGAGTTTACCACCACATATGGGGTGTTGCCATATTCAGGAGAAAATGGGTAACAAATTATGGGGTGCTTTTCTCCTGTTACCCCTTATGAAAATTAAAAATTTGGGGCTAAAGCAACATTTTATTGGAAGAAATTAAACTTTTTATTTTCATAGCCAAGTGTTTCCAAATTTGATAAATTTAGTAAAAGGGGTCAAAGTGGCCAGTACCCCCTTAATATATTCTTTGAAGGGTGTAGTTTCCAAAATGGGGTCATTTTTTGAGGATTTCCACTGTAGGGGTACGTCAGGGTCTCTCAATTTCTAAATGGTGCCTAAAAACCATTCTAGCAAAATCTGCCTCTAAAATCCGTATGGCGCTCCTTTCCTTCTGACCACTGCCACAAACCCATAGAGACGTTTACCACCACATATGGGGTATTTCTGTAAACTGCAGAATCAGAGAAATGTATATTGAGGTTTAGTTTGCTGTTAACCCTTGCTGTGTTGCATGAAAAAAATTAACATGAATAATCTACCAAAAAAGTGAAATTTTGAAATTTCACCTCCATTTTCCTTTAATTCTTGTGGAACACCTCAAGGGTTAACAAAGTTTGTAACAGCAGTTTTTTATAATTTGAGGGGTGTAGTTTCTAAAATGGGATCATTTATGGGTGGGTTTCATTATGTAAGCCCCTCAAAATCACTTTATATCTGAATTGGTGCTTAAAAAGTGGTTTTGGAAAATTTGCTGAAAATTTGAAAAATGGCTTCTAAACTTCTAAGCCCTCTAACGTCCTAAAAAAGTAAAATTACATTTTTTAAAATGATGCCAACATAAAGTAGACATATGGGGAATGTAAAATAATAACTATTTTTGTAGGTATTACTACTTATTTTGAAAATTGAGAAATTGAAATTTGGAAATTTGCAAATTTTTCCAAATTTTTGGTAAATTTAGTATTTTTTAATAAATAAAAATGAAATATTTTGCCACAAATTTACTACTGTCGTGAAGCACAATATGTTACGAGAAAACAATCTAAGAATGGCCTGGATAAGTAAAAGCGTTCCAAAGTTATTACCACATAAATTGACACATGTCAGATTTGCAAAAAAATGGCCTGGGCATGAAGGTGAAAACAGGCTTGGGGTTGAAGGGGTTAAAGGGGTCTTTTATCAAACTGGCATAAAGTAGAACTGGCTTAGTTGCCCACAACAACCAATGAGATTCCTCCTTTCATTTTCCACAAAGGATGCACAAAATAAAAGGTGGAATCTGATTGGATATGGGCAACTAAGCCAGTTCTACTTTACACCATGGCCCCCAAAGAGTTTCTGTTAGCATGATCAACCCTATTAAACAATGCACAACCTGGTAGGGCTCATGATGCTGATTAATACAGTACCTTTCTTTAGTCTGTAGAGCTGCAGAGTTATTGGCATTACTACTCATATGCAAATTAACACTATGGAGCTTCAGGGGATGGGGCTGAATCCTTGGAGCACCGGTTTTGTAACAAACCCTAAGCGCTGCACCCTCCCCTCTCCTCATGATTGACAGGGCTATACTTTAGCATGGTGAGGCTAATTCCAGTGGAGTGATTGGGTCTGAAACTGCTGATCAAAAATGAGTTGGAGAAAAGTAAAACTTTTTGAACATCAGTTTCTTTTCTTCACCACCTCCAACAAACTCCTGACCCTGCACACTTCCCATTCTGAAACCTATACTAATTAGAGATGAGCGAGTAGTGTTCGATCGAGCCGGTATTCGATTTCGTTCGAGTATAACGGCGATGGCGCACTTAGAATTCGTTTCCCCTCCCACCTTCCCTGGCGCTCTTTTTCCACCAATCAACATGCAGGGGGGGTATGACAGGCACGCTGAGCACGCTGGCAGCGCGAAAACAGCGTCTACATGGATTGGCTGGAAAAACCATGTGACCTCGAATATTAAAAACTCAGCTCTTCCTGCTCGTACGCATATGCTGCGTGAACTTAGTCAGGGACAGAGGCTGGAGAAGGGACAGACAGGTTTTAGCAGTTGGACAGGCAGGAGCGTGATTAAAAGCCCTTATCAGGGCTACTATAGTGCAGTACAGTGATAGCTTTACTACAATATACAGTCTGCAGAGAACAATTGCTGTATTCAGGGATAGCTGCTGGAGTAGGGACAGAGAGAGGCATTAGTGGTGTATTAGGTGCTCTGCTACATACAAAACTATATTTGGCACTACTGTTCTGCGTTCTTCTTGGCTGCAAAACCTGTTATATACCTAGTGTGTATATGCACCATCTGATCTGGGCAGTATACGGCTGTGAATTTTATTTTATTTTTTAAATACAGTTTATTTGGCTCTAGTGTTCTGGGTTCTGTGTGCCTGCAATACCTTTTTGTACACCAGGTGTAAATACCCACGTCTGTACAGTTAGTACACGGCTGTGTACCTTGAAATATACAATATCTAGGCCTTTTAATTGGCCACTGTACTGTGCTTCTCTTGCTAAATTATTTCACATACCTGGTGTAAATACCCACCGTCCTGTACAGTTAGTACACGGCTGTGTACCTTGAAATATACAATATCTAGGCCTTTTAATTGGCCACTTACTGTGCGTTCTCTTGCTAAATTATTTCACATACCTGGTGTAAATACCACCGTCTGTACAGTTAGTACACGGCTGTGTACCTTGAAATATACAATATCTAGGCCTTTTAATTGGCCACTTACTGTGCGTTCTCTTGCTAAATTATTTCACATACCTGGTGTAAATACCCACCGTCTGAGCAGTTAGTACACGGCTGTGTACCTTGAAATATACAATATCTAGGCCTTTAATTGGCCACTATACTGTGCGTTCTCTGCTAAATTATTCACATACCTGGTGTAAATACCACCGTCTGACAGTTAGTACGGCTGTGTACCTTGAAATATACAATTCTAGGCCTTTTAATTGGCCACTATACTGTGGCGTTCTCTTGCTAAATTATTTCACATACCTGGTTAAATACCACCGTCTGACAGTTAGTACACGGCTGTGTACCTTGAAATATACAATATCTAGGCC